>CM065119.1:24072717-24297717 GCA_033026305.1 Cirrhinus molitorella | reverse complement strand
AATGATGATTAGCAGTGACAGCCATGTCATCGTTGATTTAGCCCTAACCCTTTGTGAAAAGTTATTTATGAACGCTCTTAAGTATTTTAGTGATTTTGTTTCAATATTTAAGACTTCTGGGAAAAAATTAGGTGTGGCATATCTTGCAGTGTTTAATAGTCTTTGTTGCAGAGTCCATAAATTGTCAGCAAATATAGAACAACTGACAACTGTTGCTCGAGATTAGCAATAAAGCTGTTCTTGACGGATGTGTGCGGACAGTAATGTTGTAGCAATTATTTTGAAAAAGAGAGCTGGTAATGACGATTTTCCTAGTTATATATTATATATACTGCAAATATATATATATATATATATATATATATATATAAATAGCCTATATACCATAAAGGTAACTTTTGTGGGTTTAATCAGATACAAATCCATCTTTAAGCTAACAATTTCAAGTTATCAAATTTTACAACATACATACTACAGGCCACAAAATCTTTCTGGGGAAAAAAAAAAAAAAAAAAAAACGTTATGCACGTGTGTGTGTGTGTGTGTGTGTGTGTGTGTGTGTGTTAAAAATCGCTGCAAAGAAGGTTAACATAAAGAGAGCATATTTTTAATTTATTCTAATTACAAGTGAGTCATAAATTATTAATTACATATTTGTGACTTCTGGTGTTGATGAAAAGCATTTTATATATCCGCCTTTGGTCGCCATTGACGTATAAATCCATGTGTTTATTCTAAAAGTCAATAAACATATTGCACAATGAGGACAAAGTGTATGATCAACACAAAATGTTTCAGTTGCTTATTCTGGTATCTATCTATTTATCTGTAGGGTCTGGCTATGTCTCCTTTTGGAGGTCTCTTCCCGTATCCTTACACATATATGGCCGCCGCTGCAGCTGCTTCATCCGCCGCCTCTTCATCGGTCCATCGTCATCCGTTTCTAAACGCGGTGCGGCCCCGGTTAAGGTACAGCCCTTACTCTTTACCGAGCGTCCCCGACAGCACTTTGCTTACAACGGCTGTCCCACCCATGGCGAGCATTGCCATCGATCTGAAGGGAGACGGGATGACCACGAGTCCCACTTCAGCTGCTCTGGACTCTGAGGTCACCAGCCGCTCGTCTGGTTCAGTGTCACTCTCACCAAAAACCTGCGTCGAGAAAGATTCCAGCACCGAGTTACAGAGCATCCAGCGCCTGGTCAGTGGACTTGAATCCAAACCGGACAGAGCGCGCAGTGTGTCTCCATAAAGTGCTGCGCTTCAGTGACGGTGACCAAACCAGGAACTTTGAAGACATTGACAGATCTACAGGTTGCGTACGACGATTAACCCGTTTACAATACGGACCTGCATCGGACAAAAAGTTTAGACTTAAAATGCACTTTGGTGAAACAAAAATTATCACGTAAAATGTATGTTGTTCTTTTGTTAAATTAAAACAATAACTTTATTTTTTTTGCCCCCCAACTATTTGAGTACCATAGAAGTATTGGAACAGTGAACAGTTTGGCAAGGACGTCAGAGACGGAATCAAGCTGCTGATCCTCTTCATGTTGTACGTCAGGGTGACAGTGATTTGATTTAATTTAATATGCACTCTGAATAGGTTCTTACTTTGTTTGATATCTCTTTATCGGATGTGTTAGAAAACATTAATGAATTAAATAAATTACCGGAGGCATATTGCATGTCAAAGACCAGACTTAATTAAGACAGCTGTTTTTGAGTAGGCATAAATGTTTTGTACTGTTCGAACCGCAAATTCATATATATATATATATATATATATATATATATATTATTTTATTTATTTTTTTTTTGTAAAATAAGGCAGTCTAGTCAAACAATTATATTGTTTTATTTTATTTTTATTTTTTTTTCTAAGTCCACAGATCACCGATTAATCATTTGATTATCTAGGTAAACAGACACGGTACTAAAATTGCTTATAAAATACAGCTTTGAGATGAACTGGGAAAAGGGATCATATGGATCAAAATTGATCATGTGGTTATAATAAATACAAATGTAAATAACGATATATATATAAAAAATATTTATGTAATTATTTCATATGAATATTGCTTGTAAATACAACTGAGGTTCTTTGTTTGTTTGTTTGTTTGTTTGAGGGAGCTTAACTTAATTTATTGTTGACGTGTAAAATAGTTTGTGAGCATTTTCCTTGTTGATTACGTTCTCATTTGCGTCCTCCAGACTCTGGATTCCACCCGTAACACCACAGTGCTAGTTCCTCTAGCAGAAAAAAAAAAAAAAAATATGTGCCATCGTTTTGATTAACTGTTGTGTAAGTGCTTTGGTTCAAACAAATTAAAGGCGATAACACAATGCATCAATGGCTTGAAAGTGATGACACTTTTCTTTCACAGCAACTAAAAATGCTTTAGACCAAATGTGTGTTTAAATTAACTTTTTGTGACCTATGAGCCTAAACTGCCAAAAAAAAAAATAAATAAATAAATAAAGTGCAGAAAAGCGTAAGGAAATAAAGATTTTCCATTGTGTTCCCAATGTGTTCGGACTCCATATTACTTTTAATTTATATCATTTACGAACTGATGACGAAAAGTCTTAAAATATGATAACCACCTGAAATAGACAATTAAAATCTGGTTTATATTTCTCTGAAATTTCGAACTGCACGGTTATAATGCGCACACAATTGCGTGTAACCAAATTATCCAAATAAAGTAATAATCAAAATAAAGAGAATTTCTTCTTTTTAAAATAAAAACATTAATTTAAATGTTGATGTGGGTAACTACTTTTCGATAATGAAGGGTTAGTGAAAGAGAAAGCGAAAGTATTAGCACATCTAGAGCTGTCATAGAATGAATTTATCCCTGTACATCAGGCTGTGACAAAGCTTTATAAGGCCCGTCGTGCATGTTTATGTGGACCTACGTGAACCTGAAAGAATGTAAAATAACTTGACTGCCCACTCTGTGGAGCCTCGAGTCAGAGTTTATCAAGAGTATATCTTTATTTGTATAAAGTACGGTTAATAAGTAACTGCATTGGCGCTGAAGAACAGTGGTAAACACCACGTAAACTATCGCAATTGCTCCTTCTATTGCTCACCTGGCGCCTTCGTTATCAGAACCGTGTTTATTACGCGGCGGCGACGGAGCGTCTGAGTTCTGCTGTTGATAAAGTCAAACCTGTCGCCACCCAGCGGTCACAGGGCAAAGTACATGTCAAAGAGCAAAGTGTCGTTTGCATACACGCTTATAAACATACATATAAAAGTGTTCTTGCCAGAGTTTGCTTGAAAAAAAAAACGTATTATTACTTAACATTTTATGTGGAAGAGATTATTAAATACGTTTGCAAATAGGCTAAAATTGATACTGAGCGACACGAAAGACAAAGAAAAATATTATACAACAATAAAGATTCATAGTGGATTCTAACATAAATATGTAGGCTGTACGGCTAAACTTCTCTTTAGGTAAGCGGCAAAAAAATGTTGCGGTGTTTGTCTAATATATGCTATCAAATAGATACAACAATAGTTGAAATCTGTCAAGGTAAAGACAACCGTCCCGTGTTTTATGCCGAAAACAAAAAAAGGAAATAAATAAATAAATAGAAAAATAGAATTTAGAAAATAGAATTTTAAGAATTAAATAAATTAAGAATTATGTAACAGGCCAATGTTCCATAAATGGCTAGTGTAGGCCTAATTAAAATTTAAACTGGAGAAAGTTTTAAATGGATAGTTCACCAAAAATGTGCTAATTCGGTCGGTCCACAATAGAATGCATTTCTTTTCTCTTGGGAACACAAAAGATGTCTCTCTCTCTCTCTCTCTCTCTCTCTCTCTCTCTCTGTCTCTCTCTCTCTCTCGCTCTCTCTCTCTCTCTCTCTCTCTTTTTATATAATGAAAGTCAAATGAGTCGAATGTTGTTTTTAGACGAGCGATGAAACGAGCGGTGAAATAAAGTCATGTTCGGGTGAGTAGCCATATGACAGAATTTGCACCTATCCCTATAGTCAAAATATCTAAAAGTGCTATTTTGTTGTTTTGTTTCTTCATAAAGGTATGCATAATAATACAAATAGGTCAACCATAACATCAAAAAGATACAAATAAAAAATAAGTAAATAAATAAAAATCAACTGAGAACACGATAAATAGCCTAGATAGAACATACATTTGTAATCTTATATTTTCAGCAGAATTTAGACTTTGCTATTAAATAATTCTCAAATTACTCTTATTTTATTGATTACAAATTAACTAACAAAGAATGAACATCGCCAGCCTATAACACATTACTGAACCCGTGACTCGGATACGCTGATTACGGTTTGATTGCAAAAGTATTCGTTCTGTATCAGTGTAAGGCTTAAAATGCAAATATTTAAGGTTGCATAACCAACATAATTTATTATAATGGTAATTTGTTATAAAGATTCGTATAGCCTGAAAATAAGTATCAAGAACATTTTGGAATGACTGTCTATCTTTGCGTTCGACCTGGTGCTGATCAGCGTTGTTAAAGCGCCACCCACTGGTGATCTGAAGGTTATGGGAACCACCACTTTCACTTTAATTCTCAGAGACTGACAAATACTGCAGCGTTTTGAGGGAAACGTGTAATTATAAAATAGATAATACATTAACATGAATAAATTAATACGTTTTTGTTTGTTTGTTTATTTGTTTTGATGTGCTAAAACTTCACAGGTACATATTTTGAATATTTTGATATTCTTCCTATAACTTCAGTAACGTAGCAGAAACGTATATCTGTTTTATTTTGTTATTCTAATTAATTAACCATCTTTATAAATTTCCATAGTGTTTTCCCAATGGCATTACATTTCTAAATAGCTTTCTTTTAAACTGTGTTGGGGTGAGTTACTTTTTCAGATTACTTTAACAAGTAATTAGTAAGTGGTAGTAGTAGTAGTAGTAGTAGTAGTACTTTGAGTTGCTTTTTTTAAATAGGTAAAGCTTGTTTTCCTTTATTGACTGACAGCTCCTCTTGTCCCCATGTTGAGAGATACCAGGAGTAAGTAGAGAGTTCTAGACTACATGTGAGCATGCAAATCTGCAATAATTAAATGTCAACTCAAAACTTTTATGTATTTAATTCCTTCAGCCTGAGGCTTATGTTTATAAGCCTTATTAACATAATGTTAATAATTAGAATGTTACTCCCTGTAACATACAAATGATAATCCATTCCATCCATTCCATTCCAAACGAACAGCTTTAAAGTGTCTTTTAAACTGCAGAACAATGCTGCACCTTGCTTTATAAGGTAATCTTATGTGCAATTGTTCATAGCTGTTAAACGTAGTAGTTAGTTCAACCAAAATTGAAAATTCTGTCATCATTTGGTTCCCACTGACTTCAACTATGTAGACAAAAAGCATAGAGACATTCCTCAAAATATCTTCTTTTATGTTCCACAGGAAAAAGAAAGTCACAGTTGTGGAACAGCATGGAGGAGGAGTAAATGATGACTTTCTTTCTCTTTTTTATGTTCCTTTGAATATTGACGTTTCTACCACACCCAGATGTGGGAAAGGTTCATGGCTGCCACACAAACTCACACTTTGCACTCAATAGCCAACAGGTTGCCACAGATGACTCACATGAGTTCACAGCCACACAGATACTCGCTTCAGTGACTCATCTCTATGTTCCTCATCATAGGCAATATGCACATATCTATAAAAGCATGTGATATTTACACCTCCACCCCTGCCCACGGCTAAACATGCTACAGTTCCACTTCATACTTCTCCAACCAGTGGTAGCTGATAGATTGCAACAGTCTGGTCTTTCATGTGGCATTCAGACTTAACACACTCGTAGCTGATTTGGCAAGTGATCAAAAGACACTGAAAACTGCTGTAACAGAAGACTGCAGTTAACTCCTTCATCTGAGAGCTATGGCTGCTCACGAATGGTGATTTGTATTACAGCATGTTAGCAATTGTTTATTTTTAGTAACTTAAATTCTAGACTAGAGTTTTCTGAACTGTCTAATAGTTTGCTGACTGCAAATAGTTGCTGAACTTGCAAAAATGGCACTATTTTAAATTCTGGTTAATTAATATGTATCTGTACAATTTTAGTAAGCACATATTTTGTTCAGATAAATGAGGATGTGGTAGAAAAATACTTACATTTTAGCCTTTGCACATGATGGATGTATGAAATGCTTTCTTTAACATCGTCAGGTATTTTACTTTTAAAGAGATTTGCATGACCAAAAAACAGTTATTCACAGCTCTTGTCCATTGGTAAACATTGGTAATCACCATCTCTAAATATACACTGCCTGATTTTTTATCTTTTTTAAAGTCTCTTCTGCTCACCAAGCCTGCACTTATTTGATCCAAAGTACAGCAAAAACAGTACAAGTTTGGAAATTTTTTTACTATTAAAAATATGTTTGAATATATTTTAAAATGTAATTTATCCCTGTGATTTTAAAGCTGATTTTTTTAGACTCATTACTCCAGTCACAGCCAATTATTATTATGTTTTCAACATTATTATTATGTTGAAAAAAGCTGAGCAGAATTTTTTAGGTTTATTTGGTGAATATAAAGTTTGAAAGAACAGCATTTATATGAAATAGAAATATTTTGTAACTTTATAAATGTCTTTATCCTCACTTTTGATCAATTTTAAAGCATCATTGCTCCAAGCTTTTGAATTGTACAGTGTATAATGTTACAGGAAGCTTTTTTTTATTAGAAACCTGATGTACTCAAGTGTTTTAAATGTTGATAATAATAATAATAATAATAATAATAATAATAATAATTAAATGAGATAAGTTTCTTGAACAGCAAATCAGCACATTAGAGTAATTTCTAAAGGATCATGTGACACTGAAGACTGGAGTAATGATGCTGAAAATTTACCTTTGATCACAGGAATAAATTATATTTTGAAATGTATTCAAATAGAAAGCAGTTATTTTAAATAATACATATACATTTTTTTATTGTTTTTGCTGTACTTTGGATCAAATAAATGCATACTTAGTGAGCAGAAGAGACTTCTTTAAAAACATTAAAACTGGTAGTGTATTCTGTATTATATGTCTTAGAAATGCTTCACTTAATCTACTGCAGTACACAAACTAACAATGATGACTGACATGATATTATCCCAGCATTTACTGCACTCATTACATATATGAAGGTGCTTGTTCAGGGTAGGTGACTGTTTCTGTGGGATTCAAGAGACAAGAAAAAAAAAGTTCATTCATATATTCTAGATTCATTACAAGTAAAACATTTCAAGTGTTTTTTTTTTTTTTTTTTTGGATGAGTAGAGCGTACAGCTCATGAAAGTCAAGAATCCAGTATCTCAAAATATTAGAATATTTACATTTGAGTTTCATTATGTAAATTGTAAACAGTATAAATTCCGGGTATCTCTTGTTCTTTGAAACCACACTCCACAAAGAGAGTAAGACACAGAAGGTCATTACTGAATGGGGTGGCTGTTTACAGAGTGATGTATCAAAGCAATTAAATGCAAAGTTGACTGGAAGGAAGAAACTGGGTAGGCAAAGGTGCACAAGCAACAGGAAGCTTGAACGCAACCGCAAGCTTGAGAATACTGTCAAGTAAAGCCGATTCAAACACATGGGAGAGCTTCACAAGAAGTAGAATGAAGCCGGAGCGTATCAAGAGTCACCACAGTCAGACATCTTCAGGAAAAGGACTACCGAACCACTTCTGAAATAGAAACAATGTCAGAAGCATCTTACCTGGGCTAAGGAGAAAAAGAACTGGACTTATACTCAGTGATCCAAAGTCCTCTTTTCAGATAAAAGAGGCACAGAATCCAAAGCTGCTTGAAGTCCAGTGTGAAGTTTCTGAAGTCAGTAATGATTTGGGGTGCCATGACGTCTGCTGGTGTTGGTCCATTGTGTTTTTAAGCAGGCTCGGGTAACCCCACTGCTTAAGAAACCAACACTGAACACCTCACTTCTTGACAGCTACAGACCGGTCTCTCTGCTTCCATTCATAGCAAAAACCCTCGAACGAGTTGTTTTCAACCAGGTATCATTGTTCTTTTCACAGAACAACTTACTGGATCCTAACCAGTCAGGTTTCAAGAGGGGCCATTCAACTGAGACTGCGCTACTGTCAGTTACTGAAGTCTTGCGGACAGCAAAAGCTGATTCTAAATCATCAGTTCTAATTCTGCTTGATTTATCCGCTGCTTTTGACACCGTCAATCATCAGATCCTCCTGTCCACCCTCTCATCGCTGGGCATCACAGGAACTCCGCTTCGCTGGTTTGAATCCTATCTCACCGGTAGGTCATTCACGGTAACCTGGGGAGGAGAGGTATCCAAAACACATCAACTGATCACTGGGGTTCCTCAGGGATCAGTTCTTGGTCCTCTCCTCTTCTCCATATACACAACATCACTGGGTCCCATCATAGAGTCACATGGCTTCTCCTACCATTGCTATGCTGACGACACACAACTCCATCTTTCATTTCAACCAGATGATCCAACAGTACCTGCACGGATCTCAGGCCGCTTGGTGGACATCTCAACGTGGATGAAAGAACATCACCTCCAGCTTAACTTGGCAAAAACTGAGCTTCTTGTTTTTCCTTGCACTCCAAACTTACAGCATGGGTTCACCATCCAGCTGGGCTCTTCCACAATCACTTCTTCAAACTCAATCAGGAATCTGGGTGTCATCTTTGATGACCAGCTGTCTTTCAAAGATCATATTGCAAAGACTACTCGATCTTGCAGGTTTGCTTTGCACAACATCAGAAAGATCAGGCCCTTTCTAACAGTGCAGGCTACACAACTTCTTGTCCAGGCCCTTGTCATCTCCAGACTGGACTACTGCAATGCTCTTTTGGCTGGTCTTCCATCATGCACAATCAAACCTCTACAAATGATTCAGAATGCAGCAGCACGGCTGGTCTTCAACGAGCCCAAAAGAGCCCATGTTACACCTCTCTTTATCTCCTTGCACTGGCTCCCAATTGCGGCTCGTATCAAGTTCAAGACTCTGATGCTTGCATATAGGACAACCACAGCTACTGCACCTGCTTATCTGCACTCGCTATTGCAAATCTACACCCCCTCCAGAACTCTGAGATCTGCTAGTGAGCGACGCCTTGTGGTACCATCACAGAGAGGTGCTAAATCACTATCCAGAACATTCTCTTTTACTGTTCCTGGCTGGTGGAACGATCTTCCTACCCCTATCCGGAATGCTGATTCCCTGACAAGCTTCAAGCGACAGCTTAAAACTCATCTCTTTCAACTCTATTTGCTGTTACCAAAAAAAAAAAAAAATAAAAAAAAAATTAATCTCTTTATTCCTTCCCTTTCTAGCTTGTACTTGTCTGAAGCACCACTTGAAATCTGGTATTATAGCACTGCCTGTGTCTGTTTGTCTCCTTAAGAAGAATCGCTCTATGTTCTCCCAACTGTATGTCGCTTTGGACAAAAGCGTCTGCCAAATGCCTAAATGTAAATGTAAATGTAAATCAAGTGCAAAGTCAATG
The DNA here is from genome assembly GCA_033026305.1 of Cirrhinus molitorella. Taxonomy (NCBI): domain Eukaryota; kingdom Metazoa; phylum Chordata; class Actinopteri; order Cypriniformes; family Cyprinidae; genus Cirrhinus; species Cirrhinus molitorella. Next base: position 24,288,164 of record CM065119.1, on the reverse strand, counting down.
CAGCCATCTACCAGGAGATTTTGGAGCTCTTTATGCTTACATCTGCTGGCAAGCTTTATGGAGATGCTGATTCCCTTTTCCAGCAGAACTTTAGCACCTGCCCACAGTGCAACAACCACTTGCAAGTGGTTTGCTGACCATGATATTACTGTGCTTTACTGGCCAGTCAACATGCCTGACCTGAACCCCATTGAGAATCTATGGGATATTTTCAAGAGAAAGATGAGAAACAGTCGATCCAAAAAAAGTATTGAGTGCATAATTGAACATGCTTTAAAGAACTTTTGATTGATCTTAGGAAACATTCTAATATTTTGAGATACTGCATTTTTGACTTTCATGAGCTGTAAGCTCTAATCATCAGAATTAAACCAAAGCCCCTTTAAAATATTTTACTTTACATGTAATGAATCTAGAATATATGAAAGTTTCAGTTTTTGAAATAAGTTAATAAAAAATGAACTTTTTCATGCTATTCTAATTTTTTGAGCTGCACCTGTAAATACACATCACATCTGTGTTGTGTGGGTGGTCTAGAACAGTGTTTTTTTTAACTTTCGACTCTATTTTCCTTTTTAAATTGACGCGACCCTTATGTATTGTACACAGCACAACGTCTCTCTTATTTACACTGCGTCTACACTTGGTTATAATGTGAGGATCCGCAAGTTTCCAGAACTCAGGACTGAACAAAAATTTGGCGAGTGGATTCTGACTAACTGAAGTGCCATTGACTAACTGATTGGCCGTTGTGTTTCAGAAATCACCAGATATGTGATTGGCTGCAATGTTGAACACTGCAAAATACACGTTGGATTCCGCATGAGGCAGCTGCTGCTTACTTTTCGTTTATTTAGTTATTATAGTTATTAAAGTTATTTCATGCTTCCTTCCTCCTCGAATCTTGAACTTTGCAAAAACATACAGGTGCATCTCAATAAATTAGAATGTCACGGAAAAGTTCATTTATTTCAGTAATTCAACTCAAATTGTGAAACTTGTGAAACTATATTAAATTCAGTGCACACAGACTGAAGTTTTATTTATATAGTGCCTTTCCAGAGCTCAAGGACACTTTACAATGTATATTTAACAAAGAAGAGATAATACGAGTAAGCATTGATGGAAAACAATGATTAAAGATACAGTAAGGAACATATAATGGACAGGGCAGCATACAGACAAAGAGTCAAGCATAACAAAAATACAAATACAAAGCAGGACTTAAGAGACAAACATGGAAAGAACAGGTTCACTAAACAAAGCATAAAATTAGCAATCAGTGGTATAACATTCAGAAATCAAGTGAGTTTTGAGAACTGATTTAAATTATGAGATATTATTAACACAGCAAAGTGAGTGGGGGAGAGAATTCCCGTCACGTGGGTGTTTGGGTTTTTGTTCCATGTCCATGTTTTCATGTCTTTTATTTTGAAGTCTAGTCTTGGTTGTTGTCTCGTCTAGCTTCCTTGCTTCCTCTTGTTCTCCTTGTTCATATTCTGCTATGTTTTCTGAGTTCTCATTGGTTGCTATGTAGTGTTCATTGTTTTCTCACTGGTTTGTTATGTCATGTGACCCTGTCTGCTGAGTATAAGTTACCCTCATGTTCCATTGTTCCAGGGTCTGTTCCATGCCTGTCTATCTGTTTCAAGCCGAGTCTGTTTTATTGTCAAGCCACATCAAGTATGTTTCGAGTCTTTGTTTGGATTATCATTTTGGATTATTGTTTGGATTTACACGTTTGTCAATAAAACTGCATTCGGGTTGACTTCATCTCGCCTCCAGTGGACTATTTCCGTTACAATTCCAGAGAGGAACGTAGTGAGTGAGTTGGGTGTAGAGAACAAGCAAATTACAAAGATAAGGGGGAGCTAAACCATGCAAGGATCTAAAAGCAAGCAAGAGAAATTTGAATTTAATATGGTGTAGGCAACTGGGAGCCAGTGGAGATCATACAAAATTGGGTTATATGAGCTGAACGTTTGTTATGGATGAGTATTCTAGCAGCAGAGTTTTGAATGTATTGTAATCTAGAGATGGAGCTGGCAGGTAAGCCAATGAAGAGGGCATTACAGTAATCAAGGCGTGAATTAGAATATGGTGACATGCCAATCAGCTAATCAACTCAAAACACCTGTAAAGGTTTCCTGAGCCTTCAAAATGGCTTCTTAGTTTGGTTCACTAGGCTACACAATCATGGGGAAGACTGCTGATCTGACAGTTGTCCAGAAGACAATCATTGACTCCCTTCAAAAGGAGTGTAATCACCTCCATGCCACACCAGGCATGATGCAGTAATTAAAGCAAAAGGAGCCCCTACCAAGTATTGAGTACATATACAGTAAATGAACATACTTTCCAGAAGGCCAACAATTCACTAAAAATGTTTTTTATTGGTCTTATGAAGTATTCTAATTTGTTGAGATGGTGAATTAGTAGGTTTTTGTTCAATGTGAGCCAAAATCATCACAATTAAAAGAACCGAAGACTTAAACTATTTCAGTCTGTGTGCACTAAATTTATTTAATACACAAGTTTCACAATTTGAGTTGAATTACTGAAATAAATGAACTTTTCCACAACATTCTAATTTATTGAAATGCACCTGTACATACATACATATAGGCTATATAGTCATAAATTTTGTGTTTTGCAAAGTTTACTGTTTCAGCATTTGTATTTTTTCCCCACGTTTCTATGGTATACTGAAAAACAATGATAAGCATATTATAAGTTTTAAAGGATTTTATTGGCAAAAAACTATAATGAGCCTAATGAGAATATTTACAGTGTTGACCCTTGTTCTTCATAACTTTTGTAATTAGCTCTGGCATGCTGGATATTAGCTTCTGGGTCAAATCCTGGCTGATGGTGATCCATTCTTGCCATATTAGTTCTCGGAGTTGACCGCAATTTGTGGGCTTCTGCTTGTCCACTCGCATTTTGAGGACTGACCACAGGTTCTCAATGGGGTTGAGATCCGGGGAGTTGCCTGGCCAAGGATACAAAATTTTAATGTCATGATCTTCGAACCATTTCTTTATCACTCTTGTTTTGTGACATGGTGCTCCATCATGCTGAAAAATGCACGGATCATTACAAAATTGCTCATGGAGGCCCATTGCAGGACGTTTTGATACCATTCTTTATTCATGGCAGCGTTTTTTGGCAGAATTATGAGAGAGCCCACTCCCTTGGTTGAAAAGCAAACCCACACATGTATAGTCTCAGGATGTTTCACTGTTGGCACGATGCAGGACTCATGGTCAGGGGCGCAACTGCACATTTGCTGAGGGGTATGCAAAATCATGGATTGCGCCCCCGCCCCCCCCCCCCCGTATTTTAAAAGCTATTGTTACTCTATGAAAAATAAATATATATTTACCTTTGACAAATAATCAACCATCTACATAACTTTTCAGTGCATGTTTTTATTTATCTTATAAGCTCAAATAATATTTTGTGAAACTCTTAATAATTAACATGAAAAAAAAATACAGAAAAAAAGTAACAGCACCGCCATTAAAGAACAAAAATTGTTATTCTTGTGCAAAAGTCTCTAGAGTGATTTTCACTTTTATTGCCTTTTGGCTGTGAAAACATAATCCTGAAGCTTGGATACACCAAACTGTGTTGAACTCCAGAGGTGGAAGCTTGTGACGGTGAGGAAATGTTCTCACCGGTTAATCGACCAGTGACAACACCGGTAATACCGGTATCACCGTGGGGGTCTTTGATTTTTCGTTTCACTTTCATATTAGCAGCAATTCAGTGTATAGCAACTGTTTGTTCGTTTTACGGCTGTGCAATTAATCGAAATTCAATTTCAATTTCGGCTTTAAACGATTCTGAAAATACAATAATCGATAAAGATTATTGCTCCCGATTCCGCCCGATGCACTTTTGCTCCTCTATAAAAGCCTAATTTCACATGCAAATCTGTGAAATCATGTAACGCGACTTGCATAACATTGGACATGATTGTTTCATTAATGTTTATTTTGTGTTGTGTTTTTAAAAGCACGAAAGAGAATTTGCGCTGTTATGTGTATGTGACAACAGAACACGGACAAGTGAACGTTTAGCTATTGTTTCAGCTGTTAAAACGGTTTAATTGCAAAGTGATTTGGCATATATTTTGTTCCGGTTTTTTATTAAGTTAATTTGGAAAGTTGATGGGAGGATTTTTTTTGTTCGTTAAATATAAATGTTTTTTTTTAAGTAGGTAACGAACAGTAGGTAACTGACTGTGAACAGTCAGCGGAAGACTGTTCACAGTCTGATAGGCTAAACAGTCTGATAAATTTGCATTCTCAAATCATCACGACTTGACTAAAATAAAATCTACTGGTATAAATATATATATAAAACAGTATAAAACAGTTAAAGTATAAAACAATGTCGGTGTTAAACGTTAAAACTAGATAAATGTGAGCTACGCGCATATCCAATCGTTTGTGCGGAGAGCTAAAACCACTCGAGATGGAGACGGGAGCGCTGTCACTAGCATTTTTTTTCACAGTGGAAACAATTTAAAATTATCCATCAAAACAATACGTGCCTTACAGACATGATAAATACACATAAAAAAAACTTTCAATTATTGCTTAACGAAGTAAAACAAATCAAAAACAAAAAAATTATATAGCAAATCCGTAAAGATCTCTAAAGGTGCTTCAAGAAGAGGAGATTTCGAGTTCATTTCGAAATAAGAATCCTAGAACGTTTATTAGCTAAACAAAAAGGAAAGCTTGGAGGCACGGCATACACCTTGATGTAGGTATAAAATAAAAAATACACTTATGTATGAAAAAATACAAGTATGTATGCCGTGCCTCCAAGCTTTCCAATTCGTTTTAAACGTTATATGATTTTTATTTCAAAATTAACTCGAAATCTCCTCTTCTTGAAGCGCATTTTTTTTTACTTACAGTAATACAAAATGATAGGTCACGCTTACCAATCTCTTTTTATCCACTTTGATATTGCTGTCCTCATTTTAAGACTGTTTTTCATTTTCTTTTTTTTTTTTTTCTTTTTCTGTTCTGCGCGCCAGAAAATTTCCCTCGTCTGTCCATTTTGCATACGTGACTGTCTGGCAACTATAGGGGGGTATATATATATATATATATATATATATATATATATATATATATATATATCAATTGAGCCCCACCTATATGTATATATATATATATTATTATTATTTTATTTGTTTTTACTCGTTTAAAATGCTAAACAAAAATAGTCTCTTAACAAATATAATTTTTCAAATACTGACAATTTTCAAAGACTTGTTTTGGCACACCCTCCGTGTGGCGCCCCTATGCACTGCATATACTGCATACCCCATTTTTGCGCCCCTGCTCATGGTAGCGTTCACCTTTTCTTCTCCAGACAATCGATTTTCCAGATGTCCCAAACAGTCAGAAGGGAAATCAGAGAAAATAACTTTGCACCAGTCTTCTGCTGTCCAAGCCTTGTACTTCCTGCTGAATTTTAGTCTGTCCTTGATGTTTTTCTTGGAGAGAAGTGGCTTCTTTGCTGCCCTTCTTGACACCAGTCCATTGTCCAAAAGTTTTTGCCTCACTGTGCGTGCAGATGCTCTCAAACCCACCTGTTGCCATTCTTGAGCAAGCTCTGCACTGGTTGTGGCACGATTCCATAACTGACTCCTCAGGAGGAGATGGTCCTGGCGCTTGATGGACACTCTGGGACGTCCTGAAGACTTCTTCACTGCAGTTGAACCTCTTTCCTTAAAGTTGCTGATGATCCGGTAAATTGTTCTTTCAGGTGCCAGGTAACCATTGCTAACAAGAACACAATTGGAAGCTCTTCTTCCTTTCTTTATAGTCTGCTGTTACAATCTAATTGGCACGATAGTTGTTGCGTTCTTTTGGACATATTGGCCAATAGGGGGCGGTAGTACTATGTACCATGTGTAATTGAATACAAGAAGTAAGCGAGCCGAACTCGGCCTTTTCTGTTCTGCATATGCTGTACCGTTATACTGCTTCATCTAGTTAAAGTATTCTTTGTTGAGAACGCCTCCTCATTGCTTCTTACTAAGGACACAACAAATTGGCGATGAGGTACTTTTGTCTTGAGGATGGCAGCTGTTTCTACTTTTCCCGCGCAATTTTTGCCATGTCCTGGAGAACCAGCTATACCATTCGATACGTGGCTGTGGATGTTTCGGAATTATTTGCTTGTTGTTGGAGCTTCTGGGGATGCGTGGCCGGGCGAACGCAAACGGGCACTTTTTTTACATTGTCTGGGGACTGAAGGCCAGAGATTGTTTTATTCATTGCCGAATCAAGGTGATTCAATGGAGGATGCAATCGCGGCCTTGAAAGCGTACTTTGCTCCTCGCAGGAATATAGTGGCTGAGTGTCATGCCTTCAGAAAACGCGTTCAGGCGCCAGGAGAAACTATAATTCAATACGTAGCTGCTCTACGGGATTTGGCGACTACCTGTGACTTTTCAGCTATTCTGGACGAAATGTCACGGGATCAGTTGGTGGAGAATGTGTCCAGTCATCGAATTCGTGAGAGATTGCTTTTGGAATCTGAATTGACTCTTGAAAAAGCCATTACCATTGCCACCCAAATAGAAGCTGCTGGTGAACAAGCCAAGTTGTTATCAGGTACTCGATCGGTGCCTGTGCAAGCAATACATGCAAAGTCTGCACCTCCACCTGCATCTAGCCGTCGTCGCCGTAGACCACCTTTAAAGCCAGCGCCTGCTCTCATCTCCTGCACCTGCCTCGTTGTCCCGTGAATGTTATCGTTGTGGATCTAACAAACACCGAATGATCACAGTTGTCCTGCTGCATCGTCACAGTGTAATAACTGTCAAAAGATGGGACATTACTCGCGGGTGTGTCGTTCGGGACAAGCTCGCTCAGTACGTGAAATTGACCTGCCTGAGGTTGAGATCCTTTACATGCATGACTGCCCTAACTGATAAAATTAGGTGCACTACTGTCTTTGCGACCGCAACTACGTCGGTGCCCATCGAACTTACAGTGGATTCGGGGTCATCTGTTTCTATCTTGCCGAAAATTGTGTATGATACACACTTTAAGAAAGATGTTTTGCAGCCTCCTTCAGTAAGACTGGTGACGTATTCTCGCGCTCCGATACCCGTACTTGGATGCTTACCCGTCACTGTGTCTACCCAGCAAGCAATAGCCGTCATTTCACCGTCTCGGTTACCTATAGACCCGAAGTCCGGCTATGTGTAACCCCCTTCTAGCCCAAATAACCTTGAATTTGGATACATGTCGTTTTTTGGCAAACTAACTTGTGAGTTGTATTATATTCCATCATGTAAGCAAAGTCAGCAGCGTTTAGAATGTGTTTGATTGATTTCTTTGACATGTTCTGTTCATAGCCTGTGCGTAGCCGAGATTTAGCTCGTAGTCAGATGGTCTATTTGTAGCCCACTGATAGTCAAATCTGATTCATTGTAGCTTTTGGCCAGACAGCGCATGAGATGATTGATATACCGTTATGTTTGCAGTGTCAATGACATCTATAAAGATATAAGTGTAATTTCATGACATGGTCTATATGTAGACACGATTTAGCTCTGAATTGGATGGGCTATAGACGGCTTTCAGTCCACCTGGCGAAATCGAGGCGATCCGTGGTCTATTTGTAACGGTTTGGAATAGACCAATATCAGACCAGAGATGAGCACTGCCAAAATAGTCTTACAATCGTTTACATGAAATTTACGCTTATTATCAAATGCAAGTAAACTTCTGAAACATTTAAATTAGCATGGTTTTATATTTTATAGCATTATTAAATATAGCATTATTATTTATGCCAAAATAATGCTAATTTAAATGTTTCAAAAGTTTACTTGCATTTCATAATATTATGTCATGCATCCCACAAGCTGTTAAGTGTAACATTCATACACAAACGATATTATTTGACTCTTTCATTTTACAAAGAAAAATGCAATTACAATTCCCAACCGCTAGATGGCAATTTTAGCCCTACTGAGACATGACTGCTGGCAACGCGAGACTTGACAGTTAGTAGGAATCACCGCTGCGAGATCTCGCGATTTCAGCTTTTTGAATTTTGTTTTTGTACGAGACAGCACTAAGTTTACTTGCCCGAGAGCAACGGGACAAACGATAAAGGACATTCCTACGTGGTCTCCGTAAGTATCCGTGTTTTCATTTTGACATGTGTTCATTGTTTATCTATATTATTTGCTATCATGTGTAGGAAGATTGTAGTTGATAGTGATCCTTGACTAGGCCTACGGTTTAGTTTTCATGTGATCAGAGAATTGCAAAATGTAACATAATAAATTTAAAGTTTAGAATTCGTCCGTGTTTACAAACTCAATCGTTGTAAAACAGTGCAAAAAGAGGTGAAAGGGCAAACAATAAAACAAACACAGCGTTGACAAAGATTAATCTATTAATTTATACAGTGAACAGTGAATGAATAGGAAGAAACTGAGTAGGAGTTTCAACATCTGGAAAAGTGGATAGAAAATGAGGAGATCCAGGCAGCAATGGTGAAAAAAAAAAAAAATCCTCACAAAAGCTCTCATCTCTGACAAAGTCAATCATTTATTTTAACTATATTGAATTGAATTTATGACTGAACAATGGCTTGTTACATACAGAGAGCATGAGCTGACTGAATATCTGTCATTCTACAAGTACAATAAGATTTAGTTTGAAGCCAAGTTGATACTAAAGCTTAAAAATATGAATGATTTAAAATAATTATCAATTATAAAAAGTTTGCAGCAGTAAATAATGCAGATATCTAAGATGTGCAATGCAGCATTAAAAACTAAACAGTTCAATCAGAAAACAATTAAAAACTGCAGGGGTGAATTTATTATTCCATGTATATTGGAGTTTAATGTGTGTACTGGGCTACTTTTTATTTACAGCAGCTATCACTGTGTTGTTATGAAATCAGTTGTGCCAGACAATTTTGGACACTTGTTCACTGACGCATGTAATACTACCTTCCTGACATTTGTTATTCAGGTGTCACGGTTGTGCAGAATTGAAGGGAGAAACCTCAAAGACAGCACCAGAAGGATTCTGGACAGGTAAAGTCTTCAAAACGTGCCACAGTAATCAAATATTGTGGTGTCAATACTTAATAAGCTACAATGCAATTCAGAAATTTAAAAATCCTTTACTGGTCATTTGGAAATGTCAAACTTTGTCTGCAATTATTAACCACCTCAATCTGTATTATATTTGAGGGTTTTCAATTCAACATGAAGGAGGGTGGTCTGCTGCAGAAGGAGGCATTTAAAAAGACTGCACTGTTCTCAGGTCATTAGAGGTATGTATATACAACACACAACATTTACCAGAGAGCTTCTCTCATTTTTACACACTGAATGGTGATACACAATATACAGGTGCAGCTCAAGAAGTTAGAACATCATGAAAAGGTTCATATATTCTAGATTCCCCACATGTAAAGTAAAACATTTAATTTTGTTTTCTGTCACAATTAATGTTAATAAATGCATCAAAAATTATAATAATAATAATAATAATAATAATAATAGATTTTATTTGTAACGCACTTTTCATTAACAAAAATCTCAAAGTGCTACAACAGAGTAAACAAGAAATCTAAAATATCACAATCACTAAACATAATATCTCAGCAATTGTATGCCTTTTTAAATAAAAAAGTCTTCAAATTTGCTTTAAAAGAGTCCAATGTTTGTGTGACTCGTAACTGGACAGGAAGATGGTTCCAGAGCTGCGGGGCAGCAGAGCAAAAAGCTCGCCCCCCCATGGTACGAAGCTTGGTAGAGGGAACTTGGAGAAGCATACTGCCAGATGATCTCAGGGTACGATTGACAGATCGCAAACTAATCAGATCTTGAAGATACGAAGGTGCCTGGCCATAAATGCATTTATGGGTTAAGAGGAGGAGTTTGTATTCGATCCGAGAAGAGACAGGCAGCCAATGAAGGGATTTAAGGATGGGAGTAATATGTTCAAATTTCCTTACTTTCATCAAGATTCTAGCAGCGCTGTTTTGGATATATTGTAACTTTTGTTTGTCCTTAGCAGGAATCCCAACAAAAAGTCCATTACAGTAGTCCAGCCTTAAGGAAATAAAGGCATGGACCAATTTCTCTGCATCAGGGAGAGTTAGCAGAGGACGGAGTTTGGAAATTTTTCGTAAATGATAAAACGATATCTTACACAGATGTTTTATGTGATCACTGAGGGTCAACTGTGGATCAAACCGAACCCCCAGGTTAGTAACAGAGGAAGAAAAGGTAATAATCTGGCCATCAAAAATAAACTGAGATATAGGAGAAGAACGGATCTGACTAGGTGTGCCAACAAGGAGTCCCTCGGTTTTACTACTGTTTAACTGAAGAAAATTGCTGTTCATCCACGCCTTTATCTCCTCAAGGCAAGCAGTAAGGTGCAAGATGGCTTCCGAGGGGTTTGGAGCAATCTTAATATACAGCTGCGTGTCATCAGCATAACAATGGAAGGACAGCCCATGTCTGCTGATGACATGCCAGAGAGGTAACATATAAATGAGAAAAAGGATGGGGCCAAGAACCGACCCCTGCGGAACACCACATGTAACAGGGGACATCCTGGACTTACATCCTCCCAGCATAACCTGTTCAGTCCTGTCAGACAGGTAGGACTGGAACCACTGCAATGCAGTTCCAGATAGTCCAACCGTATGTTGGAGACGATCCAGGAGAATGGTATAGTCCACTGTATCAAAGGCTGCTGACAAATCAAGAAGAACAAGCAAGGATGGTGATCCTGCATCAGCTGTCATCAGTAGGTCATTTGTCACCCTAAGCAAAGCTGTTTCCGTGCTATGGGCTGAACGAAAACCAGACTGGAACTTCTCAAACAGATTGTTACAGCTGAGATGGTGCTGAAGTTGGAGGGCAACTGTTTTTTCCAGAACCTTTGACAGAAAAGTCAGATTTGAAATAGGCCTGTAGCTTGCAAGCTCTTTTGGATCTAATGAAGGCTTCTTCAGAATCGGACAGATGACAGCTGCTTTGAGAGAAGGTGGAACATAACCAGTTTGTAATGAAAGATTTACTAACTTTGTAATGATTGGACTAACAATAGGGATAAATGACTTTAGCAGAGCCGTCGGAATAGGATCCAGTGAGCAGGATGATGCTTTCATTCCTTGCAAAATTTCATCAATGTGGCCACTTGAAACGTCAGTAAAATATAGGAGAGATGGCAAACTCCCAATTAAAGGACTAAGGGCAGGCAAAGATGAATAATGTGATCCAGGCATTAAGGAGCGAATGTTGTTGACTTTTGATCTAAAAAAATCTATAAAGCTGTTACATTGCTCCGTAGTAGCTTCGATAGAAAACGGCTGTTGCGGTTCCAAGAGATGGCTAATTGTAGCAAACAGTTGCCTTGAGTTACCTATATTTTTATTAATTTGATTTGAATAAAACTGGCATCGGGCATCTTTCAGGGTCTTACAATAGGCCCTTTGATGATCGCGAAATGCAAGCTTATGGACAGTGAGTCCAGATTTTCTGTAATGACGCTCCAAAGCACGGCCTGCCATCTTCATTCGGCGTAGTTCCTGTGTATACCAGGGAGCAGAGCATACAAAAGTAACTTCACGTGTCCTGATAGGGGCATGGAGGTCGAGAACACTGCTCAAAGATGCATTATAGTGGTCTACCAGTTCGTCTATCGTTGTAATGGCTGGACAGGAAATTTGTTGAAGGTCTACAGCCATAGAGGTTAAATCAATGTGTTTCCAATTTCGGAAGGACATTTGACGCTTGGGTCTTATTGTAGGCAATAAGAATGTAAAAGCCATAGAGACTACTTTGTGACAATTATGTCAAAAAAGCTTTTCTTATGCTATTTTTTTCTTATTTGGCAGATGCTGTGATGACCAACTTCCCGGCAGCAACAGAGTTGGATTTGAGGAATGCAGTTGGGAAGCATTTTATAAAAGATATAAAAACAATAATTAATAATTTCTGTTCACTATGGTTGTTTTATTTGTTAAATAAACCAACAAAAGGCTTATTTTTTTACATTGTCATTTATCCATAATGTTTTAATGTTACGTGTGATAATATGCTCTTGATTTGTATTAGATTTATTTCTTTTAAACATCTTAAATTATTTAAAAAAATATATATATATTTTTTTATTTTTATGTTTTTGCTAACATTAGTTGGTAAATTCCCTATTTAAGTGTATTATATTTATAACATTTTATTTTGTCAATAATTCTTTAGATTTTTTATGCATTTGTATTGCCTAAAGTTGTTACAATTATTTGTCTTAATAAAAGCTGTATATTTGTTTATACAAATGGATTGTCATTTTGTTGTCTATTAGATGTATATATGTAGGCGTTCATTAGCTGTCTATTTGATGACTAGTTTAGTCTTAGGCTATGGTTAGACGTCTATTAACTTTTCACTGACAGCCCAAATTCAGTCTTGTTTTAGCCTAGACCCATATTCACTGTCTATTAGACGTATACATGTAGTCGTTCAATAGTGGTCTACCTGATGTCTAGTCTATTATTGGGCTATGTTTAGACGTCTATTAACTTTTCACTGACAGCCCATTTTTTGCTATGTTTTAGCCTAGACGTCAGGGCTGTGTTTCAACGTCTAATAGACGTCTTTTAAACCAAAAATTGCTTGCTGGGTAGGTCATACAGTGAATGTGCAAGGAATCCAACCCGATGAGGATCACCTTTCTGCTATTCTTCATGCACCGGCTCCAAAAGATGCGCCTCAACTTCGCTCTTTCATTGGCCTACTATCGTGGTACAATAAATTCATTCCGAAATTTGCCACGGAAATTGAACCTTTGTGCCTTTGTGCATCAGACAGGGCTCGGATTTCGTCTGGTCGGAAGAGGCTCAGCAATGCTTTGATGCTGTAAAAAAGTTGCTCGTCCAAAGCCCTGTACTGGCATTGTTCAACCCAAATCTGCCTACGGTGGTATCCACTGATGCCTCTAACTACGGCCTGGGTGCAGTTCTCGCTCAAGTTCACAAGAATGGAACAGAGCGCATTGTCGCTTTCGCATCCCGGACGTTGTCGTCTGCTGAACGCAAGTATTCGGCTATTGAAAGGGAAGCACTTGCGTGTGTCTGGGCCGTTGAGAAGTGGCGAACTTACTTGTGGGGTCGTAAATTCCTCCTCCGCACAGACCACCAGGCGTTAACGGTGCTTTTCTCATCCAAAGGTACTGATCGCGCTGGAATGCGCATTGCACGCTGGGCATCCCGGTTACTGTGCTTCAATTATGAGGTGATTTACCGGCCTGGAGCTCTAAATAAGACAGCCGATTGTCTTTCTCGTCTGCCGTTGCCTGCTTCGAATGAAGATTTGCATGCTGCACTACGGCACACGTTGGTGAAGTTAGCTTACGAAGGTCACCAAGGAATAGTGTGCACAAATCAGCGCCTCCGTGAACTGTACTGGTGGCCAGGCATTGATTGTCTGGTTAAGGAGCACATACAAGCCTGTGTCTGTCCTCTGACAAAACTGCCAACACATTTGCTGCGCCGCTGCAGCCGGTGCCTTTCCCATCTGTACCGTGGGATAAAGTAGCAATTGATGTGGTGGGCCCATTTGACACTGCTGTGTGGGATTGTCGTTATGCGCTGACATTGATTGATTATCACAGTAAGTGGCCTGAAGTCACTTTCATCGCTTCCATCACTACTCACAATGTTATCACCTTTTTGGCATCTGTGTTTAGCAGATATAGAAATCCACGTACTATCGTGTCTGATAACGGGATGCAGTTCACGTCAGCGGAATTTTCTACATTCCTGAGAGAGAGAGAGAGAGAGAGAGAGAGAGAGAAAGAGAGAGAGATTTGACACATACTTTCTCCATACATTTTTTGTACCATCCGGCCGCGAATGGGGCTGTGGAGCGCTTTCACCGCGTGCTAAAAGGTTGCATTCAGTCTGCGGTTCTGGAAGCAAAGCCGTGGAAACCTACAGTTACAGGATTTCTCCAGGTGTATCGTGCTACACCTCATTCTGCCACAGGACTATCTCCTTTTGAGCTGCTTCAGGGCAGGAAGATGCAAACGCGTCTTAATGTTCTTCCCCCTCCTACCGCACGTCAGGATGCGCCTGTGCTTCTTCAGCGAGTTTCTTCGAAACAAAAGAAAATGAAAGCATACACTGACTCCAGGCGCGTAGCTCGCACTCCTGATTTTAAAGTGAGTGATTGGGTGCATGTGCGCATTCCAACTCATGTTCCGAAAGCGCATCCAAGATTTACCAACCCTTGTCAAATTGTGCGTAAGCTGTGTGCGTGTACGTACCTGTTATCCGACGGGAAAAAATGTCATTCTTCTCATTTGGCTCGGTCTGCTGCACCTGCTTCGGAGGGCATGGATCCAGTGGATATGTCGGTTCAGGTTCCTCCTCCTTCCTCTCCTCCGACTCCTTCAGAGGCCGAAGTTATTCAAAGGGCTTCTGCACGTATTAGGCGACCTCCTCGTTGGCTGGATGACTACGTTACTTAGTCAACCTTGCATTATGGTGACTATGAAGACTGAGTAATTCATTAAGTCACCTTTGGGAAAACGAACTTTCGTGAAGCATTATACTTTTCTTTGGTCTGATTATTGCAAGTAATTATGCCCTGAAACAAAGTGAATACTTTGTTATAGTTTTGTAACTTTGTTTTGTTTTCCCTTTGGTTGTCAATATTGGTGGGACAGTTTTTTTAAGTGAAGGGTATATGTTGCGTTCTTTTGGACATATTGGCCAATAGGGGGCGGAATTACTATGTACCATGTGTAATTGAATACAAGAAGTAAGTGAAAGTGACGTGACGTGTGGCCCATACTCGGAATTAGTGCTCTGCATTTAACCCATCCAAGTGCACACACACACAGTAGTGAACACACACACACCGTGAACATACAAACGGCGCCCGGGGAGCAGTTTGGGGGTTCGGTTCCTTGCTCAGGGGTCTCACCTCAGTCGGGTGGAGAGAGCGCTGATTAATTACTCACCCCACCGACAATCCCTGCCGGACCTGGGACTCGAACCTGCAACCTTTCAGTCACAAGTCCGACTCCCTAACCATTAGGCCACGGCTGCCCCAAAAGCGAGCTGAACTCGGCCTTTTCTGTTCTGCCATATGCTGTACCGTTATACTGCTTCATCTAGTTAAAGTATTCTTTGTTGAGAACGCCTCCTCATTGCTTCTTACTAAGGACACAACAATAGTGATTTCAACTGAATAGTGCTCATTCACACTTTGACGTGCTGCTGATATTAGTCAGTTGGTGTTAGCAGATCATTTTGTATCAGGATCAAAAAACAGTGAAATTATTATTATTATTTTTTTTTTTTTGACCAATTAAGCTTTTAGCAATTATATAAAATGCATCTGATCACTCTACACAATAATCTAGAAACAGTGTGAACGAACACCACAACAGCTTAAACAGCAAACCTTTCAAAACACAAAATTTATGTCACTGCAAAAACTTTTGGCCATGACTGTACAATTTCATCAGATCATCCTGGAGACCCATTTTTTAAGTCTCAAAACCACTGGTCTAGAATAGACAAAAAATAAATACGCTAAACATATTATCAAACAGGAATTTACTTCTATATTTGAGACAGTGACTCAGAGCAAAATATGTTTTTTTTTTGTTTTTTTTTTTAACAGAACTTTAATTCAGAGCAATAAAATAGAGCAAAAATAATAAACGCTTACTATGCCATTACGGTTACACACAACACTACAGTGGTCACAAAATTAGCACCAACACAAACTCTAAAACTCACAAAAACAAGTCCAGAATGTTTCTGCAGCAGTGTCCTTGGACGGATGCTTCATCCTGATTGGTCAAGACTTTGTTTGTAGACTTCAGCTCGGCCTTAACTATCATCCCAAACCTCCTCCTGTCCAAGTTAACTCAGTTCTCTGTGCCAACTCTATCTGTCAATGGATCACCAGCTTCCTGAAAGGCAGCTGGGAAATTCTCATCTAGCACCAGTACGATCAGCATTGGCGCCCCCTATGGATGTGTTCTATCCCCACTGCTCTTATCCCTATACAATGACTGCACCAGTGACTGCACCTCTAAAACCCCTCTGTCAAGCTCTCAAAGTTTGCAGATTACACCACACTTATCGGCCTCATCCAGGACGGTGATGAGTTTTAACAACCTGGAGCTTAACACGCTCAAAAAAGTGGAGATGATAGTGGATTTCATGTTGGATGATGACATCACTGAATTAATGATGAACTGACTTTAACTGAAAAGTGAGTGTTTACTATTGTCTTTTTGTCTCAAACATTTATTATTATTATTATGTTGAAAACAGCTGTAGAAGTTTTTCAGGTTTCTTTGATGAACAGAAAGTTCAGAAGAACAGCATTTATCTGAAATAGAAATCTTTTGTAACATTATAAATGTCTTCATCGTCACTTTTGGTCAATTTAAAGCATCCTTGCTAAATAAATGTGTTAATTTCTATAATTTCTGATCTTTGTATAAATGCCGATATTTCTAGAGAATCCTGAAAAAAATGTACTTGTGTTTTTAATGTTGATAATTATAATACTAATACATGTTTCTTGAACAGCAAATCAGCATATTAGAATGATTTCTGAAGGATCATGTGACACTGAAGACTGGAGTAATGATGCTGAAAATTTAGCTTTGATCACAGGAATAAATTGAATTTTAAAATATATTCAAATAAAAAGCAGTTATTTGAAATAGTAAAAATATTTCTCAGTATTACTGCTTTTGCTGAAATAAATGCAGGCTTGGTGAGAGAAGAATATTCTTTAAAAACATCAAAAATCGTACTGTTCAAAAATTATTATTTATTATTATTATTATTATAATTACTGGTAGCCTAGTGCTTTAAGTAACAAGAATTTTCAAAAAACGCATCTACCTGGGTCACATAAAAATGACCTACTTTGAATTCAAAAGGACAATTTCGGCGAAAGGTGGCTATCTTGTATCCATCATTAACAATCGTCTCCTCTCAATTTTAAATCAAACGCATATTCACAGACATGTCAGACTTTTTATTTATTTATTTATTTATTTTGAGCAATAGAAATGAACTGATATCGCTAATCACTTTGCCCTCTTAGGCAACAACAGTAAATGTTGAATGTCTTCATGACCTACAATAATAATAAAAAAAAATAATAGTAGGGTAGGCTTACCAATTTCTGTTATATCACTTTGACATTTTAATGCATTTCTTTGTTCCTTTGTATTATGTGCCCCAGGACGTTTACCTCCTTTATTCGTTTTGGTCATGTGACCGCGTCTGTGACAGAATGTGTCAAATGGTGAACATTTCATATCTTCTCAGTTTATAATAAATACATTTTTTAATTTTTGAATTCATTAAAATGCTAAAAACCGTTAAATACAAGTGTTCCATTACATCATTTTTAACAACTAAGGTTTTGTTTATCAATAACGTTTTATTAAAAAAGGTTTTCACAGAATGTTTTCGGCAAAATAGAGATGTGCGAGCAGTTGCGCTGCGCTCGCTTTTCTAAATGTAAACTACAAGGTACACTATTCGTGCTATCTAAACATACAAGGGGTTATCAAAAATTCAGAGACTATGCCCATGATGAACAACGGAAAACTGTCCTCTTCAGGGTTAGTCTGTTTCTGCTCTCATTCTCATTCTCCGCCCCCAGCAACATTTTCATATCGCTTTGCATTACATTCATTTAGTTCAAATCTTGACAGCATGGACTAATACTACAAGTTTAGAACACAAAACTACAAGTTACAACCTCAAACTGTGTCTGATTATGTATTAAGTCCAACAATAAGTCCAAAATAGAAGAGGAGTGTCAATGTCAGCAGGAAGGGACAAATGCAGAGTGAGTGAGACAAACAAATATTTATTAAAAACACACCTTCAGGGGTGCACAGGGCAATCTAGAGACAACTGCAACCAGCAGGAATAGAACAATGCCTTCAGATGTAGATGGAGAACAGTCCAGGACAGTGGCCAAACCAGGTAGAAGAATGGGGAGAAGACCAGTGACGGGATTCAAAGCAGGCCAGAATCTGAGATTAGGTCCTCAACACCAGGCTTGGTTGGCAGGCTACCATGGAGAACCAACAGATCAAAGCTAAATTTTCAGCATCATTACTCCATTCTTCAGTGTTACATGATTCAGAAATTATTCTAACATTTGGATTTGCTGTTTAATAAACATTTTATTATTAGTATCAATATTTAAAACTGTTTTTGTTATGATTCTTTGAACAGAAATATCCAAAGATTAGCATTTATCTTATTTTCAATTAGAATTTTTTTAATTCGATTTTTTTTTCTAACTTTAAATTTATTAAAAGTGATGATAAAGACGTTTATAATGTTGCAAAAGATTTCTATTTCAGATAAATGCTATTCTTCTGAACTTTCTATTCATAAAAGAAACCTGAAAAAGAAGTTTTCAGCATAACAATAATAATAATAAATGTTTTTGAGCAGCAAACCTGAATATTAGAATTTCTGGACTGGACTATTTATGCTAAAAATTCAGCTTTGAAATCACAGGAATAAATTATATTTTAAAATATAGTTGAATAGAAACCTGTTATTTTAAATTGCAAATATATTTTAATTGAACTATTTTTGCCGTAGTTTGGATCAAATAAATGCAGGCTTGGTAACCAGAAGAGACATTTTAAAAACAAATAAAAATTATTTTGTGTAGGCTATATTGTTATTTTCTATTTACTTATTTTTATTCTTTTTTATGATGTGTCTTATCTTGTCACTGACTGATTCTGTTTGTGCTGTGGAAACCAATTCCTCATATGTGTAAACATACCTGGCAAAAATAGCTCTTTCTAAATCTGATTATAATCACATGTCCCAATGTTTCCGAGTTTCTCCTCTTCTACAACAAAAGAGCAGTAAGATTAAATGTAAGAATCATTTTTGTATAAAGGGTAGTACTTACACGTGCTGCTCCCGAAAATGTACTTTTTCACAGCACATTCAAAACACCCCGCAAATACACTGCCAAAAAAAAATAAAAAAAATCTCAAACAACAGTCTGCCGTTTACCAGAGCAATCGTGCAGTGATTATTTTCACCATCAGAGGGAGCTGGGAGCTACACTGATTACTTTTGCCTTTAAGAATTTAAACTGCACAAGTTTCCAACTAGAACCTAAAGTTAGTGAACTAGCTATGATGTTGGCTTAGCAAAGGCGGTCTGGGCAGCCTTGGGGCAAAGGAGCCAGCTAACTTGTGTGTTTTTTTCCCTGCTGGAGAAAAATAAATAAATAAATAAATAAATAAACTACAACAGTTATAGTTTTCATAATATTTTTCAATGTACCCTTGCTATTTGCTTTCACAAGCGACAAGCAGCGAAAAAGTCGCTGGCGGTGTGAACGGGGCTTTAGCTAGCTGGATGTGAAATATTCTATAAGTAGGTTACTGAGGAGATTACAGTTGTTGCACACTTTATTAAACTTAATGAAAATAAAATGAATTTATATGCAGTTTATTACTACAAGTCTTTTTTCAGCCTTTGAACTGAGATGTTATGTCATTTTATTATTATTATTATTATTATTATTATTATTTTCAGTCTTTGAACTTGAATGATTTTCTATCCTGTGGCTCCCTCGTGTGGATTATGGCCTTCATCTCTGAATCGCATACTGGCTAATGCATTTTGAATTATTACAAATGTTTAATGATTAGTTTACTGATGATATACTAACCAGATTAAAATCTGAATTCACTGATTTGGTATCTGTTTTCGTGGATTAAAAGTTACATTTTAAACTGACATTTTAAGCAGTAATGATTGATTATTATGTCACTTGTTAAATGGTTAACAATTACAATATGTAACAATATAATTATTAAAAAAGTACAAACGTTATTGTTTTCATAATATGTGTTCGGGGGGTTCGAACAACCCACCCCATATTGGCAAATGTTTTTTTTTTTTTAAATAAGTGTTTTGTAAATAACAACAACATTTAAAGCCATAAAAAGTAGCTTATTAAATACCTTAATTAGTATAAGAAAAGTATTAATTATAATTTCAAGAGGTCTTAAATTTGGGGAAGAAAAGACAAGAATCGCGTTATGGATGCACTAGTCATTTGAAGCGCACCACAGGGACCGTTTATCTGCTCGGATCAAAGTTCAAACAGCAGCGGAGCACAGGTTTACTAGAGCAGGTGCGTTTACTTGCGAGATAAAACAGTAAACTGTAAGTCTGATCAGTCTGAAAAGATATAGCACACTTCTCGATGTCACGCCCCTGGACAGTGTTTGTTGTGTTTTCTTCCCCATGTGCCATGTGTGACCTAGTTTCTGTCGTTCCTTGATTGTGTGATTTAGTTCAGGTGTGTGTGATTATCTCCCCTTTATAAGTTCCTTTCTGTTCAGTACTTGTCGTCTGGTCTCGTCGATGTATACAGTGGGGATCGAAAGTTTGGGCACCCCAGGTAAAAAGTTGTATTAATGTGCATAAAGCCAAGGAAAGATGGAAAAATCTCCAAAAGCCATCAAATTACAGATTAGACATTCTTATAATATGTCAAAAAAAAAAAAGTTTGATTTTATTTCCATCATTTACACTTTCGAAATAACAGAAAGCAAAAAAAAAGGCGTCTGCAAAAGTTTGGGCACCCTGCAGAGTTTATAGCATGCACTGCCCCCTTTGGAAAGCTGAGACCTGACAGTGTCATGGATTGTTCTCAATCATTGTCTGGAAAGACCAGGTGATGTCAATCTCAAAGGTTTTAAATGCCCAGACTCATCTGACCTTGCCCCAACAATCAGCACCATGGGTTCTTCTAAGCAGTTGTCTAGAAAACTGAATCTGAAAATAGTTGACGCTCACAAAGCAGGAAAAGGCTATAAGAAGATAGCAAAGCGTTTTCAGATGCCAATATCCTCTGTTCGGAATGTAATTAAGAAATGGCAGTCATCAGGAACAGTGGAAGTTAAAGCAAAATCTGGAAGACCAAGAAAAATATCAGACAGAACAGCTCGCAGGATTGTGAGAAAAGCAAGTCAAAACCCACGTTTGACTGCACGATACCTCCAGAAAGATCTGGCAGACACTGAAGTTGTGGTACACTATTCCACTATAAAGAAATACTTGTACAAATATGGTCTTCATGGAAGAGTCATCAGAAGAAAACCTCTTCTACGTCCTCACCACAAAAATCTGCGTTTGAAGTTTGCAAATGAACATATAGACAAGCCTGATGCATTTTGGAAACAAGTTCTGTGGACCGATGAGGTTAAAATAGAACTTTTTGGCCGGAATGAGCAAAGGTACATTTGGAGAAGAAAGGGCACTGAATTTAATGAAAAGAACCTCTGTCCAACTGTTAAGGATGGGGGTGGATCAATCATACTTTGGGGTTGTATTGCAGCCAGTGGCACAGGGAACATTTCACGAGTAGAAGGAAAAATGGATTCAATAAATTTTCAGCATATTTTGGATGGTAACTTGATTCCATCTGTGAAAAAGCTGAAGTTAAGGAGAGGATGGCTTCTACAAATGTATAATGATCCTAAACACACCTCAAAATCCACAGTGGATTACATCAAGAGGCGTAAACTGAAGGTTTTGCCATGGCCTTCACAATCTCCTGACCTCAACATAATTGAAAATCTATGGATAGACCTTGAAAGAGCAGTGCGTGACAGACAGCCCAGAAATCTCAAAGAACTGGAAGACTTTTGTAAGGAAGAATGGGCAAAGATACCTCAAACAAGAGTTGAAAGACTCTTGGCTGGCTACAAAAAGCGTTTACAAGCTGTGATACTTGCCAAAGGGGGCAGTACAAGATATTAACTCTGCAGGGTGCCCAAACTTTTGCAGACGCCTTTTTTTTGTTTTCTGTTATTTTATTATAAGAATGTCTAATCTGTAATTTGATGCCTTTTGGAGATTTTTCCATCTTTCCTTTCCTTTCCATTCTTTATGCACATTAATATAGTTTTTTACCTGGGGTGCCCAAACTTTCGATCCCCACTGTACGTGTGTTTGCTATACTCCTGTGTTTAAATCCTCCTTTGTGGAATATTAAAGACTGTTTATTGTTCATCCTCGTCAGCCTGCGTGATTCCTGCACCACACCGTGACAGAAGACCAGACCTAAAACAGTAATTAGGCAGCGTGTTTCCCCGTTTTTTATTTTTTGTTTTTGATCAGTTTTTATTTAATTTTTTCCTGTCATGGACCCCCCTGTACCTCCCCGAATATCTCCTCATCCTGCTGGAGCAGGGAAAGGGATCGCTCGAGGACCATACAAGACTGTTCCTGTCCATCGCGAACAATGCCAGCTATCCAGAGCGCTGTCGTCCGAAGATGGTCCTCGAGCGGACTTCGCCGCCTTCGTCAAGTGGACACTGGCGAGAAACGGATCCCCCCTCACCATCTGTCCCGAAGAGGACCTCGTCAGTGCCACTCCGGACCCAGAGCCCAACCCACCATCTCCCCACTGCACGGAGCCACAGCCCGAGCCCACTGCTGACGGAGAGTCAGAGCCCAAAGTGATCGACGAGCCATCACCATGGAGCTCGAAAGAGCTGAGGATCGCCTCGGAGCCCGAACCCCTAACGTCAGACCAGGTGCGAGAGCCGGCAACAGAGCTCGCCACGGTGGAGAAAGCCACTGACAGATCTGGAGAAGGATTTAATTGATTAGGAAACCGAACTGGAGAACCTTTCCTCCCTCCTTCGTCTCCGCTGGTTCTGTCCAGCCCTCCCTCGTCTCCACTGGTCCCGTCCAGCCCAGAAGGGGCTCCCGAAACTCCAGTGCCTGCTCCTCGAAAATACCCTCAAGTGTCCGCTCCTCAAGAGCACCCTCCAGTGCCAGCGCCTCGTCGGCGCCCTCCAGTGTCCGCTCCTAAAGAGCACCCTCCAGTGCCAGCGCCTCGTCAGCGCCCTCCAGTGCCCGCTCCACAAGAGCGCCCTCTTGAGTCCAGTCTTGAGGATGCTCACAAAATCCCGCCCACCCACCCATTCCTGTCTACTCCGCTGCTGGCTCCTGTCAGCCCCACTGCTCACCCTCAGCCCGACATCTTTGTGCTGGATTCGCCACGGGTCTGCCAGTCTCCATCAACGTCATGGCTGGAGGATCCCTCATCTCTGCCTCCAGCCTCTGAGTCCTGGACTCCGCCTCAGCCCTTCAACCCGTCGGCTCCACCATGGCTCCTAGCTCTCTCCTCGCTCTCTCCTCTCCACCGTGGCCCATCAGTCCTCCTGCTCCGCCGGGCTCCCTTGTCCCTCCGGCTCCACCTTGGTCTGTCGTCGACCATCCGCCGCCTCGGGATTCCACTCTTCCGGCTACGCCTCGTCGTTTCATCCCTCCAGCTCTGTCAGGCTCCTCCTTCCCTCCGACTTCACCTCAGTCCTTGGTTGCTCCAGCTCCACCGCTGCCTTCCAGATCCCCGTCTCCGCATTGGTCACCAGTGCCATCTGTTCCGCCTTGGCCCTCCAGATCCTCCCCATCGCCCTGGCCCATCGGCTCTCCGTCTCCACCTCAGGCTCCTCCTCCACCTGCTCCGCCGCCGTCGGTCAGCCCCCTTCCGTCGGCTCCACCGTGGGCCATCATGGCTGTGGCCTGGGTCCCACCTGGCTCTTCCTCCTGCTCCGGATCCCTCCTGTCTCCTCCCTGGACTCTGTTAATTGTCCTCCTCCCGGGTATCCGTCCTCCTCCCGAGTCTCCTCCCAAGTTCCCATCTTCCTCTGATTTCCGTCGCGAGGACGCGCCGTCCGGGAGGGGGGGGAGTAATGTCACGCCCCTGGACTGTGTTTGTTGTGTTTTCTTCCCCATGTGCCATGTGTGACCTAGTTTCTGTCGTTCCTTGATTGTGTGATTTAGTTCTGGTGTGTGTGATTATCTCCCCTTTATAAGTTCCTTTCTGTTTAGTGCTTGTCGTCTGGTCTCGTCGATGTATACGTGTGTTTGCTATCCTCCTGTGTTTAAATCCTCCTTTGTGGAACATTAAAGACTGTTTATTGTTCATCCTCGTCAGCCTGCATCTGTGATTCCTGCACCACACCGTGACACTCTACATCAGGGCCCAGGTTTCTGCGGAGTTTGGGGCTTGTGGCATTAAAGCCCTATGAGGAGTAGCGTATAGAAAATTTCAAAAGGGTCTGGCTGCAGACATGCACTTGTACTCTCAGACTTGCATTTTCAGACTCCTGCATTTCGGAAAGTGAGGTCACTTGCAGTCCTTTTTATTTATTTTTTTTTTACAAATTTTATTTAATTTAATTATTTTTGTTTTTATTGAATCTCTCTCTGAATTTTACAACAGTAGCCAGGTATAGTGAACACAAGAAAAAATTAGCTAAATTATGACGTCAGTTGCATTTGCCACTTGCACTCTCCTTCACTTGCTGGAATTGTGCATGTTGCCAATGGAGAGAAAACGCTATGGTGGTTAAACGACTAAAACTAATTTAATACCATAACGTACAGGTTTCTGCAAGTCATCTGTAGGGGAAAAGACAAGACCCCCAAACCCGTGGCCATAGTACAGCAGAACATGAACGCAATGGGCAAAGTCTCTTGTTAAGCGTTTTCATCCTTTAGAAAACCAAACACTTATGTATTATGTACAAATGTATTAAGATAAAGTAGGTGCAATTAAAAAAAATCCATATATAGCTAGTTTATTAATTTGATTGACTGCAATGCAAGCAGATGGTCATGAACACAATGCGCAAATTTTCACTTATGTTTCAGCATAACGTGGCATAATAACGAACTAAAATGATAAAGACTAAATTCAGTAAAAGACTTATTGTTGATGCAAAGTATATTCAGACCATTTACATTCATATTGTGCTGTTCTGTGGTCACGGATTTGCGGGTCTTGTCTTTTCTCCTACAGATAACTTACAGGACCCTGTGCGTGGTACTAAATTAGTTTAACCACCACAGCTTCTTCTCTTTATTGGCAACACGCACGACTCCTGCAAGTGACGAGAGAGTAATTTAGTTTCCTTTTTCTTGTCTTCATTATACCTGGCTACTGTTGTAAAATGTTGAGAGATTCAATTTACGAAATAATAAATGAAATTAAAAAATAAATAAATAAAAAAAAATATTGCAAGTGACGTCACTTGCGGAAGTGAGGGTGTTCTGTTCTGAGTTCTGTTCTGTTCTGCCCAGAAAGACTTGCATTTTTGCAAAACTTTTTTTTTGTTGTTGTTTTGTTTTGTTTTAAAGGTTTTTATAAACCGTAATATATATACTGATCTCCCTGACCAGGTTCTGTCAGCAAAGACATCCGTCTTTCTTTCTGTCAGCTAAATGACCCTAAATTTGTCAGTGGTCATCAAAAAAAAAAAAAAAAAAAAAACCCTGCTACGATCGGTCACATCTGGTCAACTGGCGCCCCCCTTCTGTTCATATTAAGAGTTTCTCCTTATACTATGCTATATTTCTCCGTAATCCACGCCAACGTTCACATTTATAAAAATGATCTCGGATGTGGAAAAGCGCTTAGCCCCGACCCCGCGTTAGGGTCCAAGCAGACGTACGCAATTTTGTTTGTTTGGTTGTTTGTTTTGGTAGTCGTACTCGGAGTACTGCGGGTATTTAGAAATCTTCTTGCCACTAGGTATTCTCAAGTAAATGACTTGGACGTTGACAGATGCTCTTATGCTAATTACACAAATTGGTTCACTCGGCATTGCATCAGTAGCTGACATTATGAGGAAGTACATTTCTTTGAGAATTACTGAAGCCATATAAAATCACACCTATGAAATTTAACCTTATCAAGTTATCAAGCTTTTCACTTTAGCATACTGCTCCAAATAATAAGTATATTGGAAATATTACTAGTCTTTACTAGTTGGTTACAACGTTCTTCACTTTTGACTTTTGAAAAGGGATATAATAGTTATAGGCTTGTAGTTATTGACTTCAGCCTTGCTGGATCCACTGTTCTGTAAAATTTATCTCTAACCTGCATCAAAAAAAAAAAAAAAACTGCCTGTTATTTTCAGGCGATTCTGAGGAGTTGAATTATCTGGTTCAGGTGTGTTTGTTTAGGGTTCGAGCTGAGGACACTGATCTATAGGAACAGGACTGGAGATCTCTAATATTAATAATAAACAAAGTGTGGTACTGTGTCGCTCCACACGATGGCGATATTTACCAATTTTTACATTTATTTACTTAAACAGTTCAGGATTGTTTACTCAATCCAGTTTTATCTGCATCTGTTCATAGTGAAGACTGCTACAATGTTACTGTAAATATGAAAGGTGAGAGACCATGGTAGTTGTTAGATAAAGCCAGATCAAGACACAAGACTGACAGAAGATGTGACACAAGATTCACCGTAGAGTAGACACACCACTGTACTTTGAGTGACTTTTAGTTTGTCCTATGAGCCAAAGGCTACAAACCAATATGAATGCATCTGAATTATTAAAAGCTCTGCACATTATATTTAAGAATACATAAAGTCTTGGTCAAAATTAAAACAAGCCTGCAGACAGATAGAGCTATAACACAGGGCTGAAGCAGCTACGTTTTCAAAAGCAAGTCACTCTATTTAGCATCATTTATACAGTTTATTTATGCAACTGTAGATACTATTTTTAAAGACATATTACAAATAAATTACAGTTAATCAGGGGCAATTGTAACTACAATGTCTGTAGCTGTTTTATGAAGAGTGGGCAGATTGCTTGATCATGTGTGTATATATATATATATATATATATATATATATGGATAAATGACGTGAAGCCTAAATTTTCTCTCTCTCTCTCTCTCTCTCTCTCTCTCTCTATATATATATATATATATATTTATAAAGGATCTCTCCCACAAACTGTATATACCAACTTTAACTTTTCAAAAAAATATTTTTTTCTGTTATTCAAATTGTCAAAACATCATGTGGTGTGACTGTCTGCCCATAACTTTTGTTTTGGAAACATCTTTGAAATTACCCTAAATTTATTCAAATTAATTTTTTTTGCACTAGTTAGCATGTTTTCCAAAGTGTTTTGTAATCCTGTATAAAATCGCAAAACATTTGCATTTATATTTCCATCATTATATTCAAACTAACATAACCGATTATCTCAATTTCATGAAATATCATGTGACGTGACCATCAAGAAAATACCAAATTCATTCAAAGATAGGACTTTTCCTCATATACCAATTTGCCAAGGACCCATAGATGCATCAAGCAGGTTTGTAACTCTCTTTCAAATATATATATAGCAAATTCAAATAAATAAATAGCCTTTTTAATGACTGATACGTAGATACCAAATTTGGATATCATGTGGTATGACTTCAAAACAACAAAGACAATTAATTTTTTCTACAAGTATTTATTTTCATTATAAATGTCATAGTGACCTTTAATGCGAACTTAGATAGTTTTATTTAGGTGGCCAGTTCTGTGCTTGTAAATTTTGACTGAATTTGAAATATCATGTGATACGACTAGATATCATGTGGTGCGACCACTGCAGAATGTTTTCCATTACAGATATATGTCCCAGATTGGCAGTTTTTATATTTTAATATTCGATTAATGTTTTATATACATAAAAATACTTTATTTTAGTCTCATTTGGAATAGATTTTTATGTTTTGGTCATTTAAGACAGTTTATGTTTAATCTTTGTTCAGTATGAGAAAAAATGCAAAAAATAATAATTTAGTGCATGTAATTTTATTTTGGTAATTATTAATTTATTAGTAATTTATTATAAATTCATGAATAACTATTTTAATCTATTTTACCAGATTCCACTGTCAAGGAAAGTACAATAAACACTCGCCATATGTAGCATGTTTATTCTGACCCTGCAGTCAAGCACAAAATCAGATGTAATTTTCTAATGTAAGAAAGATGTTAATGATTTCATCTCAGAACCTGACAAACCATAGCACTTTTATGCCACATATCATGTGAACCCATCACCTCTTAATAGTTATAGCACAAAATAAATATGAATGAACATCTAATTTTAACTGTGAAAAAATGTCAGTGCACACTATTTTTGTCTGGATTGTTTGTAGGACAAAAATGGTCATGATTGGTCAGATCGCCTGTTAATCAAACACCCGGCAAAGGGTCAATTCAGCAGCCAAGATTGGACAAAGTTCAGAAATAATTGGGTCTAAAAAAGTGACTGCAATTAATGCCACGTGCTGCACTTTTCACGCATGTTTCTTTAAATAGATTTTTAATGATATAAGGCCTTTGTGTCATTTGGAGCGACCACTCATCATGCGGTGTGACGAATAATAGCTATAACTGTATTAAATTAAAAATAAGTTATCTAATTTCTGTGGCTGAAATATGAACCACTGCTACAGTATGCTTAAGTGAATGGTATTTTTAAAACATTTTTATCAGTTGTATGAATTTTACAGAAAAATAAGTCTCCTAACTTCAGAGTTTTGAGTTTTGAATGTTCAGTGAAATACAGAGTTCTGGCATGAAACTCTAGAATGCAGTCTGATGGGTCTAACTCAATCTGACAGCATGACATCATAATCACATGGCACAGCCAATTGGTTCTCTCCTGTAGTGGCCAATGAGCTCACTGCTCAACATTCAAATATATGACAAGTGCTAGGTGTAGCAGTTTTACAGCATGCTTCAGAAACCCTCCACCTTCCCCAGCTCCACCTGTATAGATCTGCTATGAGGTGATTCATGTATGCTATGGGGTTATTCATATGTTATATGTGCAGCAGCAGTATTTCTTACATGCTTACAGCAGCATGTTGTGGATGTATTGGCAGTAGCAAGTCTCTGTACTTACTTTGCTGCAGCAGCAGTGTAGCAGATCTATTCCGAATACATTAATATTGTCATGTACATTACCATGTCAATCCGTCATGACAGAATTATCTTTCACAATGGGTGTGTTCAATATCATGGTATCTGAGGTTTACACTGCCGCTCAAAAGTTTGGGATTTCTGAAAGAATATGTGACACTGAAGACTGGAGTAATGGCTGATGAAAATTCAGCTTTGCATTACAGAAATAAATTATATTTTAAAGTATATATATAAAAAAAAATAAATGTTATTTTGAATTGCAATAATATTTCATAATAGTACTTTTTTCTGTATTTTGGATCCAAAAAAAAAAAAAAACATACTTCTTACTGATCCCAAACTTTTGAGTGGCAGTGTATGTATTACACTATCAAAATAAATATTTATTGGAATAATATGGGATATCAACATTAAGTAATCTGAATATCTGTCAGATGATCCTTCCTCTTTTTACCAGCGGAAATATTTTAGTTTTAGAACTGTATTCAGTGAACTGGAAAATGTGATTTTGAATGTTTGAGCACTAGTTTTGTGAGATTACAAATAAATGACCTTTACTTACAAACATACACAGAAATACACAAGTGTTATAAAATAGCAACATTGATGGACATTATTCAATGACTTTCTGGGGATTTTGTTGTGGTAATAAATCCATGCAAATAAAATGATGCAGTAAAATCATTGTACAGAAAAACTTTGTAATATGATTGTATTGTAATATGAGTACATTGCACTGTGTATCAGCCCCTTATGCCATAATAAATGCATCCTAAAAGAGAAATGCAGACTCCAGTTTGACAGAAATTTGGTCGATCTTCTCTGTTTTCCCCCTTTGCCAACTTCATAGAATATGGATAAAATAAAACAAGTTAACTCACCAAAGCTTAGCAAACTGCTTTACGCTGTGTATTATTATAAACCTCCAGTGTTATATTGGCCTTGAAAATGGCCATAAATCAGCACTTTAAAACCTTTGACAGAAATTGTTATCTCTTAAGACAGCCCAAAGATAAATCCCATTTAGTATGTTAATTTGACATTAAGCATCCAACCAAACAAACACAGGATGAATTTTACAGTTGATTCTGTGATACTATGGCTTTATCTTAAATTGCCCCCTACACTCTTAAAAATAAAGGTTTTCTAAAGGGTGTTTTTACAGTGATGCCATAGAAGAACCATTTTTGGTTCCCCAAAGAACCTTTCAGTGAACAATTCTTAAAATAAACATTTTGAAGAACATTTTCTAAAGAGAAAAATCTAAAGAACCTTTTTTTTCATGACTATAAAGAATCTTTTCTGCATTTGAAAAGTTCCATTGATGTTCAAGGTTCTTGTATTGTATACCCTTATTCACTGTTGCCTAAATAGTAATACAGTTCATAGAACAAATGAATGAAAACAAGTGAGTGAACTCGGACACTGTGTTGAAAGTGCTGCGGATATAATCTTCTGGTAGAAACTGATCACAGTGCTGTCTAGCAGTCAGTGTATAATATATATACTTGTATAAATACTTTATACACTAGTATGGGGGGTGATTTTGGACACTATATTAAATCTTTGTCTACCTCCTGTAACAAAAAGGCAACTAAAATGTTGAATGTATGCTCACTTTTTGTTGTTTTTGTATCATTTTTATTGAATAATTAATTTATGTTTTGTAGGAAAGATGGTTTATTGTTGTGAAATCTCAGGAAATAGTAGATCATCCGGGTATAGTTTTGCCCATATGAATACTGTGTGGGTCATTCCACAAAATCGGTGCCTTTTCCACTTGGAAAAATAAAATACGTTTAATCAGCATTTTTTAAATATCCATGAAATCCATGAAGATACTTTAAAATGACAAGAAATTGTATTGTGCCATCTCAGGCTATGAAATTTATTATTGTACCTCATGTTTTGGTATTTTTGTCAACCCTGTTACCAACACAAACTTTACTGGATGCTATAGTTTAATTAGAATTATGTGATAGTTTTCACATATATGAGCAGCATTTTAGTCCCTTTTTTCACTGGAATTGTTTCAATTATTTAAATTTTTTTATATAGTTTTGGATTTGTCATTCAGATGACCAAGAACATCTTGATTTTGGAGGGTGGTCACATGTCATATATATTTACAACAGAGATGTAAAAAGGAAAATAAAATGCAAAATAAAATATAGTTAAGGTTACAATGGAAAAACCTGGAAGACTGTATCAAATATAATTTTTTTTACCATTTTTATGAAATTGATGACAGAAATAGGATTGACAGAGTAATAGGGATGACAGGACACATATTCGTCAGCACACTGCACATATTTGTTTAACATTACTGCACAGTTTTACCATTTTAAATTGCATTATATTGTTTTGCACTTACCTGGCATAGTTGTATGACAATAGTAAAATGTAAATATGTAAATTTAGTAAATTTAGAAAAAATACATACTATTGTTATGTTTTCAAATCGCAAACCTCTACTAGTAGGTCTGCTTAAATACAGATCTTCTTCTTAATTTATTATTTTTCATGAAAGATTGCAAAATAAATCTATCTTTCAAACTGCAAGCTGATAAGATGTATTTGAGTTAAGTAAATACACGGTTTTGTTGGTTTTAAAAAGTTACACAGTGTACGTATAAGCACAATAACTTTTTGGCCAGTACGGCTATGATTCACAATTCCAAGTCTTCCGTGTCTTCCGTTGTTTTATTTGGTGGTTCATGGCTGGCTTGTGAAATTGGACTTGAGCTAGTTGTGTTTCCGCGTTCAGGCCAAATAATGTGAAAAGCCACAACAGCCTACAGAGGGCAGCATATTACAACAAGCAAACGTGTCTGAGAGTAATCAACCAAAATGTTACATAAGAAATAAATAGATGTCTAAGGCTTGGCATGGAATAGAAATAAAATATTTCTTATCACACATTAAACTTTCCAAACATTAAACAAAACATTCTAAACATAACTGCGCATTTACTGTGAAAAAAAATATATTTAAAATAAAACTCTATATTTTGACTCTCTCTCTCTTTCTCTTGGCATTAATGAACTTCTGAACATAACAAAGTTGCTATTTTAAAAACAGAGGGATTGTATTGTAAGTTTTAAGAATAAGGTTGTAATAGCAAACATCTCGAACTGTTTTAATGACTCTGACCTCTGCACACACGCGCGCGGCGGGGGGCGGCTGCCGGTGGGATCGGACCCATTGGTCGGAGGCTCTTTTGGAAGTGAATGGAAAAAAAGCCAAGGGGACCAGAAAGGCGGAATGTGGGTCCAGTGTGTGATGTGATTGTTAGCAGAAATGTGTCAGCTCCAGCCCAGCGCCCAGGGCCCCAGCAGAGCGCGGAGTTGTGAGTGAGGTGAGAGGTGTTGCGGGACGCTGCTGAGCTCAGGCCGCAGAGAGACTCTGATATCTTATCGCCCCATAGAGAAAGCAGCATCCAGCCACAGTAGGGTGGGCTGACCCAACATGCTGACATGTGTGGCCATGTCAAACTCAAAGACGTAGATATGTAAGTTCTGGTGCCATGCAATTTCTGGAGAAAATTCATATTAAAACGTAAAGGGACCGTCAATATACACAAATAAAAAAGTACAGTGAAACGTTGTTGATGTAGCCTCCATTCCTGATGATTACTGTAACCCATTCATCCAGAAGAGCGTCAAACGGGGTGTGAACGAAAGCAATACCGAACCTGTGCAATAAGGACAATGCGTTATATTGATCTGAAATGTTTACATGCCGCCTTTATGCTTTCATTTAATTTCGTACATGTAAACGTTATCTGATGGCCATACATTATGGTATTAAATTATATGATATTTATGGTATTAAAAAATTAACATATGTATTTAGTATATTGCAGCCTGCAACTCTTAACTCCCTCTGCGCTCTTTCAAGATAATAAAACGGAACGCCTGTGTGTACCTCTCTCTCTCTCACACACACACACACACACACACACACACACACACACACACACACACACAAATACACACACACACACACACACACACACACACACAAAGTTCATCCATATTAATCCATGGATAAACCAAATGTACTTTGTGATTCTTCAATATATTAGTAGTCGTAGTAGTAAATAGGCTACGTTTTTGTTGTAGTATAGTATGTCTGTGTATTTATATGTGTAAATAATTATATGAATGCAAAGATATTTGATTTAATATTAAGATGCGTTTTCCCATGTTTCCTGGTTTAGATATATGAAAAGAAAAGCTCACATGTTCACAGACACACAGATGCACACAGTTGGTGGCAGCAGTTGCGTCAGCCGGTCTAGACACTCTCAGAAACATTCAGGTTTGGATTTAAATCAGCTCATCACTCCACTTAGATTTTGTAGCGTTTGTCTCGTTTCATATAGGCTATTGCTCTTCTAATGTTTAGTAAACCATCGCGGCTTTGTTGAAGTTGAATGTTCATATAGACTGTAGATTTAATCTATAGCCTAAAACTAAAACACTAACGTTAACACGAAAAACATGATACTTGCCTTGGGCAAGATAAAGTGCTTAACTAAACTTCTAAAATATAAGAATGTATTATTGTTAAATGTATGAAAATATATATTTAAAAAAAATACAGTCTCGTAGCTCACATATATTCATGAGGGATATGTAGGTTATACCCCTATCCCGAATTAATACCTCAATATATTATCTTATTTATATGGGCAGAATTCGGGTGTAAGATGTACTGAATTCTCTGAATTTGTGTTGAGTGAAACTTTGGTCTTTTTATCTTTGAGGCTGAGATAGGCAAAGCAACTAGTTTCTTCCATGCATTTAGGCTGCATTGTGCAATGTCTTGACACTGACCGAAGTTTCCTAAGTCGTTTTAGACAAGTTCATTGTAAAAAAATAAAATAAATAAATAAATAAATTGTAAATTTTTCATGATACAAATAACTTGAAAGCAATCAAATGCCATCCAATTAAACACGGTGATAGGAATCAGGATCAGAATCACACACAAGAAATAATACTTCAATAAAGTAGACCGTGCTGTGTAATGTAGAGGACACAAGTTTTCGGCCATCGTGTTTCACTAAGTCTTTAGGCATAAGCTCGTCAATAAAAAACAGCAATAATATTACTACTAATAATAATAATTCTAAAAGTAATAGCCTAATGATGTTTTTGTGTACTTCACAATCAACAGAGCTCCTATAAGCCGTTTTCCGAACGTTCAAACTACATTCGTAGGCTACTGTTACCATTTGATGATACAACTTAAAAATCACAAGTCGTCATATTTTATACCTTCACCAAGCCAAAGTTACAATAATGTCATGTTTCAACAGATAACTTAAACTAGTTAGAAAGTTTTGAAAAGTTATTAAGTAGCAAGTGGTCAAATCTATATGTATATTCTCACATTGGTAAATTCGTGCAAGGCAAGTTGCAATAATCTTGTCTTTCAAACTAAATTATGTTCAGATCTCAAAAACAGTTGGAAAACTTTTGAACAATTTAATTATTCTAACATAAGGATTTTTTTTAAGTTTGTGTAAAAGCGGGCGGGAAACTTCTAAACAAAATTATTTTGAATTTGATATACTAAGTTTAGGACATGTTCAGTAAATAAAAAAAAATATAATATTTTAATCATTCTTACTTCTAGTGTTTTAGAATTTATAGTTCAATATCTTGTTAACTATCTACACAAATATCCACAAGACTGCTAATTTAAAAACTCGCGGAGTGTTAGCATTTCGTTTCTTGCCAGCTAATCTGTGTATCATACGCATTTTTATACCCTCTACACTGAAACGCTTGAAGATGTTTTCTAGAGCATTATAGAGATTTTAGACAGTAATCTCTATAATTCTGTCTGCATGATGTTTTTCTACTTTTGTTTTGTCTTCCTGTAAGCACTGAATATGACCGCACGAATATGCTACTGGTGCACAATGAGCAAAGTATTACAAAACGCTATTTGTGGGTTAAGTGCAGTGCAGATACATGCATACAGCCTACTACGTCTAACGAACATTACTGCAAAAGTTTTTTTTTTTTTTTTTTTTTTGCAATAAATAAATTATCAGCCGTTTCTTAAACATTTTCAATAAATTGTAGGCTTCCATTAGTGTGTAATAAAGATCAATACCCCAAACCACACTTGTGATGCACGAGCTCATTACATCAGAGGGCTGTTACTGTCTCGTTATCACTCATTAATTGATAATGAATCAAATATCTGCATTGAAATTTTCTGTTGGATTTTGATTTCCATGCTCATGGCAGATCCTGAATCGCTACAGAGGCAGTAGAATCGGGACATATTATTATCCCTTGACGGAACTGTGATTTTAACACACCGGTTGTTCGCACACTGTTGTGCTTAAAACTCTGGTTTATCAGGTGCTATATTTAGTTCCCGGGTACCGTTACGTTTCTTGACTAGATTTGGCGGTTTAGGCTACTATTCTGTGGTATATAAGAAGTGACAATTGAAAACCCTTCGTCTAGTGGCCTGCGAGGTGTAAGTTCTCATTTTATTACAGGAGATCTATAGTCTGGTTTGAAACTGAAATGACAAGATATATATCTTTAGTTATGTACATTTCATTTGTGTACAAACTTTTTTCTAATGTCCAGGCACGAGAACAAACATTGTCAGTTATCTTAAGGTGCATTGCCAGATTCACGATTCACGATATACGATTCACGATACAACACATTTTGAAAAAAAAACAGCAAATCCAACACCAACCAAACATAACAAAAAGTTTGTCGAGGGAACTGACACGTGTGAAATATTTCAAAAACACGTTTAAGTTATTGTTCACAGCTGACTTTGACTCTAGTTTCTGAACGTTACGATTTGCAGGCCGTGGTAGTTTCTTTTTGTCAAGCCACACAAACCTGCGGCACATTTACACAAACAAACGACACACATTATGTGACTCGGACTTTTCATTACAAACGTCTTTTTAAATGAAACCAGGTTGTTGTTTTTTTTCGGCTATTACAATATTCTCTGTATTTTATTATTTTATTTTATTTTATTTTATTTTTTATTTAAAACATTTAAGTTTTCACATACACACTGTTTAAATTTGTTTTTAATAAAACAAATTTAGATTGTTCCACGAGAACAATCTATAGACTTACAATAAAATACATGGAGCACACATCAGTTGTATATGGTACAACAAGACGAGATGAGCACATGTTTAAAATGTCTTCTCATTCAAGAATACAGAGCTTCTGAAGGGAGGGTGGGTTGTGGTGATGTGGGGGGCAGTTATACTGTGGGTGGACCGATATTGTCACGGCAGTGCGTGTCCACATCGCAGCCGACCCATACTACCTACGTGTTTCGTCCCAGCGCTTCCGTTTTCCAGCGTAACGCACGGGGTTTGACCATTAGAGAAACAGACAGAGAGAGGGGCGGATAAAGAAAGAGAGCGAGGGAGGAGGTGATCGTGCTTCTTTTCTCGAGGAATACTAGATAGAGTCTACTAGTAAAGGGAAGAATACGGCTGTTGTGCTCTGAAAGCGTGTGAACTACCATTAGAGCAAATCCATCACTACCACATGAAGAAAGACTCGCATTTTTAATCGATATACTCACGTGGTCGCTTGCTGGATGAAGATTCTTGCCTCAGCGAGGACAGAGAAAATCCATGGGTTCACAGAGCAGAATCTCGTGAGCTACACGCTTGGAATATATTTGACATTCAAAGGGAAGTTCGCTATCAAACCGACAATAGTATTGGGAACTGATACGAGCGCATTGTAGCCTACTGTTTCAGGGATTTGTAAAACTCTGCCTTGCATCGGAATTCAAGGTAATGTCAGTTTCTTCGGGTTCATTTGAGTCTGATTCACTTAGAGATGCTGCACTATAGGCCATCGCTACAGCACGCTTTAATTCCCTACAGCATAAACCATCGGCATACAGATGTGTTAACTATAACTGTGACATATGTGGCTCATAGAATGGTCTAACTGTCGCTGTAATTGTAGCAGCATTGCGGAATATTATTTATCAAACACTTGTACTTGGGCTTTGTTTTTCAAAGTAAGTTCTAATAGAGGGCCGTGCGATGTTTTTATTCCTGACTTGGAATAAGAGCATGAAGGAAGAGAATGAGAATTTAAATATATGTGTTCATGCATTGTGCATATGTACTTTACTTTATGTAATGTGCATATGTAATGCATGTGTTTGTGTTCAAAGAAAGTTGCCTTGACCTGGATAATTTATTTCAAAATGATAACTACTGTACTTTGTTTTTATAGGACCATAGTGAAGTGTATTAATAAAGAACGTTTCGAAACCAACGGATATTTATGAAGAGATTTTGATTAATATCGTACGTTATTAGAAGTTTATTTCGTTTGCTGTTTAAAGTTATCATAAAAGGGTTAGAGTTAGGGTTACAATAAGAATTGATGCCATTAAAATCAATAGCATTTAGGCTACCTACTGAAGTGGTGCAAAATAGTCTAAAGGGAACTGGAAAACTGAAATACTTGTGTAAATAAAAAAAATGTGATGTTGATTTTTTTTTTCTTCTTCTTCTTTTATTTGGGCCTCGTGGTTGCAGTACTTCACAGGCCCCTCTGACATGGCGGACAGCGAAGACACCTTTCGGCTCCAGAACTCTCCCAGTGACACCGATTCAAAAGATTTACAAAACGATGGTAAATCAGACAAGCAGAATGGAGCCGTTAGCAAATCCCCGTCATCACAGACAACATACATTCAACAGGTAACAACTACTGTCTTAACCATTCTGGTGTGTGTGTACTTAACCAAAAAAAAAAAATTACCAGAAGTGAGCCGAATCTTACAAAACATCTTGAAAACCTCCTTTTAGGAAAGTCCTAATTTGTAAAACGGTTTAAAAATACATAGTAATTTTGTTTAAAACATTAAAATGACAGTGTTGGGTGTGTGTTATAGTATTTATACCTAGCATTAGAACAATACAATTGTGGAATGTCCCGATTTAGATATATAAATAAACGTGTAAGAGATGAGCTAGTGGTGATCTCAATCAATAGTTGATCAGCCGCTGACATAAGAAAGTAAATAAAGCTGTGCAGTAATTTCATCACTTACTGTTCAGAGGGCCGTCAAAGCAAATCAGTACAAGTACATTCAGTACATGAACGTTTGTGCACTCTTGTGATCTGTCTCAGTGTAAATGCGGGAATAGTTGAAAGTAACTAGTTCACGTATTTCTGAAAAAAAATAAATAAATAAATAAAAATCTCAATTTGCTGTCATTCAGTGATAATTCGACAAATATTCCTTCTAACGGAACTTCCAAACCAATTGTGTTGTGAGTTACAGCTTACACAAGATTTTAAATTAAGTGCAACTAACTTAAACTTAAAGTTCTACTAACTTAATATTGAAGTTTATGAATTTAAAACGCTGGGTTTCCAGTGATTTATTATAGGCCAGCATTATTTATAAACTTAAAGATGAACAACTTTTCTCTCTCTCCTCTTTTTTTAAGGCCATTTTGAGTGGCGCTACCGTCGTTATTAATGTTTGAAAAACTGCAGTGCATCTGTATTCGTTACGTTCATTCTCCATGTCTGCATCTGTCTTTTTGAAAGGGAATGGAAGGAATAAAAGTTTACTTACACGAGCGAGAGTTATGGACAAAGTTTCATGAAGTGGGAACTGAAATGATCATCACCAAAGCAGGGAGGTAAGACACATGTTTACAAATGTTTCGAAAATGCATTGCATATGTAGTTTTCGAATAACCTACATAAAAATAAAAATGCACACATCGCACAAATACGAATGTATCATTATAATCGTTATAACACTAATTATACTGCTACTATAAATATATAATTATAATACTTATTGAAGAATATTCATTTTATATGTATAAGTGTATTCATGTATATAATATTCCCACTGCAATGGACATAGATTGTAATATAATTTCTCCATTTTGATTTCTAATGGCACATTGCTTGGGGCTATATATTAACATAAAATTCAGGTTTCTACTCAGTTCAACTATAATAGTTATTTCTTAGTGGATAATTTAGATGTATTGCACCATTTTATACTTCATATTATTTCTTATATACCTATTATTAATAATTTAATTATTTGTTTTTATTAAGAATGTATTTTGAAAGTTTGAGATTACAACATATTGCAATGTTAGCATTAATAAGTAATGTAGGCTAATTCCAGTAAATCAGTAAGCACTGGTTTGACTCCATAATTCAAGATTTTTATGCGAATTAGTACTGAAGCTGGAAATATTAATTTGTATTCTTAATGCAGATTTTATTGATCAATATTGCTACAGTTATGTACCTAACTTAGATCTCGCTTTACAACTTTAAAACGTTTTCTCCAGAATATTACCATCGCATACTAACAGCATTGTCTGTGAAATGTAGAATTAACGTGGTTTGTTAGTTTGTTTTAAAGGTTACTAAATGTTTAGAAGATACTGGGTTAAGCCACAGTGTGGTGGTTTAGAACTGCGGCATTGTTATTCTTCTCTTTTAGCTGAAAAGTGTTATAAAATATTAAACAATAAAGTTAAAACAGCAGAGGGCCTGCCAGAAATCAGATGCGGGTTAAAAAATGAAATCAGTGCATGAACTCCTCACTGCAACTTTGCTGTTGCTTGACATTAGGATTAGTGTGAGAGGATAAAAAGATCAAGAAATAATGAGAGCATCGCTGGAAATTATTTTGATGTTTAACGTATGCATGGTATTGTCTTGCAGTTCTAGTCATTTATTATTCATATAATCACAACGCGGCAGCTGAAAACTATTTTTCTCTCTCCACACACAGCTGGACAAGGTGGCCTTAGTACTGATATAATTTCCTCGTCTGTTTAGTGGAAAAAAAATCTTCTCTGCCTTATAGGTCTGGAGAAAAAAGCTTTTGATAGATTTTTTTCTTTTTTGTGCATTTAAGTACGTGCATTTCTTAACGCGAACACATTAAAATCTAAAACAATATGTAGCTGGCCTACTGAAAACAAAATCGCTTTTATTATTTTCTCACATTCATGCACGCTTATAGTTTTATTTACTTAATATACCGATGTTTTTGTTTTTTGTCTTTAAAATGTATTTTTATGTTTTATGCCAAAAATAAAATTATTCTGAATCAGATTTAGCATTTTTAGCAGCATTAATGGAGCTACTAGCTACTGAAAGTGTATTCTGCTCGCCTGTTCAACAAGTTGCGGAGTGTCAAAAAACGTCTTCAGAATAAATTATACGCTGGTATAAAAATGTTCGATTTAGGCTATATATATTTTAAACGAATATAATATGCTTTCTCCAGTAACAAATCTACACTGAAATTGAAAAATAAAAGTGTACTACTATTATTATTATTATTATTATTATTATCATTATCATGGCATCCTAATTTAATAAAAACTTTAACACATCTTGAGCGCAATCCGTGCTGTAATATTTTCCCTTTTTATCCACAGGCGGATGTTCCCAAGCTTCAAAGTGAAGGTCACCGGGTTGAACCCCAAAACCAAATACATTCTGCTGATGGATGTTGTGCCAGCGGACGACCACCGCTATAAATTCGCTGATAACAAATGGTTCGTGAGTCAATTGTTTTATTAAGAGTTAAAGTTACTGATGAAGGCTATTATTTTTTTGCTAATTTTATTTCTGACATTCTTTCCCCCTTTTTTGTTTCACTGAAGTAGATGACTTCTGGAAGATTTTCAGTCATTTAAAACTAACATTTACATTTTTCAATTGTCTTCTCAGTAACCTTCTAGTACTTGTACTTCTAGAACCTTCTCAAATGTTCCTGACAAGACCTGTCAGATTATTTATATTAGTCAAATAATTAAATGAGACTAATTCATTCTCATTATTAATCCTTAAAGATTAGGTGCAGTGCTCAGGGACACAGACTAAGTAAAAAAAAAAATTAATAAAAAAAAAATAAAAAAAAAAGCAGTGAGACCATAAAAATATTCCTTTATGGTCACACAGATTCGTTTTTACATTTCAGTTAAACAATTTAAACTTTAAATGTATACATTTAAGGACAAGAAAAAAATAGCCTTTGCATTGCTGTACATACAATTCCATCTGCTGCACAGAAAACACTACTTGTTGTATACTCCTTTTTCAGGGTCATTGGTTTTAAATCATTGAGGTTATTGAGGGAGGATGTCCACAAGCCAATATCCCTGATAATTACCCATTCAGTGCAAGCTCTGGAACTAATGGCCCTCTTGATCAACCATCATCTTAGCCATTAACCAAATAAACCGGTCTTTGAAAGACATTATGTACAATACACAAGGCAGTGATGCATGATAAATGGGAGGTAGTAGGTTGGATCACATTTCGATTGCAATAAAGAAAACATGTTGAGGGAACAAAACATTATCTTATAGTTTTAATGAAATTATACTTGTAATAATTAATGCACTGACAAATAAACAGAATCTCAAACCTGTCACAGTGACTTTCCTAGTACAGCAGAGAGCAATATCAATAATCACATAAGAGAAAACTAAGTAATATAAAAGTAATATAAACTATTTAATGCATAATAGACTGCATTGTTGAGGAAAGTCGATGTGTATTTACAATGAAGTTTAAATAAAGACTTAATTGTA
This sequence comes from Cirrhinus molitorella, assembly GCA_033026305.1. NCBI lineage: Eukaryota > Metazoa > Chordata > Actinopteri > Cypriniformes > Cyprinidae > Cirrhinus > Cirrhinus molitorella. The sequence goes on along the minus strand of CM065119.1, from coordinate 24,246,630 downwards.
TAAAATGTTGTATTTTGCACTATGACTCAGGTCTGTGACAGGCAAAGCAGAACCTGCAATGCCGGGAAGGCTGTATGTCCATCCAGATTCTCCAGCCACCGGAGCGCACTGGATGCGGCAACTTGTGTCTTTCCAGAAGCTGAAATTAACAAACAACCACCTTGATCCCTTCGGACATGTAAGTGAATAACGTATTTTATGTATTCGCTTTAAACTTTTTGCTTTAATAAACAAATATACTACTGACAAAATCATCACATGTTGGATTGTAGCTTTTTGAGTTTTTAAAGTGTCACACATGTCTGTCTTGGGTGCGTTTCCCAAAAGCAACTATGGTCGCAACTTCCGTCCTTACCAATAGAGTTCACTGGAACTTATGACCATAAGCCAGTGATGCTTTTGGGAAACGCACCCAGATTAGGTAGTGTTATGGGTGAATTGTATCGAGGCTCTAGATCAGGAAATCCACCCCTAAAGAGGTGCTACTGACAAATGCCAGAACAGTGTAATAACCAAAACACATCTTAAATCCGGTAATGATAATTGTGACAACAGAAGCACCAGAGGACAGCCTCAGATGTGGAAACAGTGAATTCAGATTATAAATGTACTCTTCGTAAACTAGTGTGGGTTTAAAGAAATGTAATTCTCAAGCTACCAGTGATTTGAATACGCACAGCATCCACTTTCAGCCTAATGCACAGTAAACTAATGTAGAGGAGATTTTTTTGCTATTGGTGAAAGAAAGATCAGACCGAGTTCAGCAGTCTCAATTCAAATTTCATTCAGCTCAAAGTTTTAATAGAGCATGAGATTCAACATTTCTCAGATTTTCTGGACAAGCCAAATCAATTTAAGCGAGAGATTAGAAAACGAAGCATTGTGTCTGTATCTAAACAGATGGTGCATAGATGTGTCATATGCATATCTGTGACTGCGAACAGTTTGCTGTTTAGCTCTGATCACAAGGTTGAAGTCGATCAGGCTTGTTTTCTTGCCAAACCTCAGCTGGTAGAATGAAATCGGAGCCCAGCTGGAATGTGAGCCGAGTTGTAAATTTCTGGCCAGAATGCATTTTTGATTGGTTGCAGTGGTTCTTGGCGTGCCCCCTTTTGTGCTGAAAGAGTGCCCTGGGATTTATAAATGAAGTACGGCTTCTCAACCAAAATAACAATCTATCGGTTTGTTGTTCCAGGTGGTTGAAATAATTTCAGACCTATTTATAATTACTAGTCTCAGAAACAGGGCTGAACATGCAATAAGCTGGAACCTGTTAGGAAATACATAAAGTGAGGCAATAGTTCAGAACTCTGTCTTAATTAGACTCCATTGATGAGATAAAGATGTCTGAAGGAAACGCACAATAATTCCCATGTGGATAACTTACCAAGCATGCACATAGTAAAATCAATAGTTAACTTGTGAGTATGATAACACAGTTTAAATTTTCCAAGTTAAAAACATTTTAAGCTTTGGCTTTGATCATTTTAGCACCATTCATCAAGCGTTCAATAGGCATACACATGATTTGCCTCTTGCAGCCATCCAGAAATATCTAAGTCAAAATGGCGGAGTTTGGATAACTGTGCTTCAAACTGTTTATATTTAATGACAGAGTGTGATGAGTGATGGACAGAGGTATACAAAGGCTGTTAATCTGGAGGGTTTCAGAGTCCCTGTGATGTCGGCAACATGAAAGAGTGGGGCAACATTCATGGCCCTCAGTGATCGCTCACTATCATTAAAAACTATCATACAGCGCGGGGGCAAATGGAGAAATGGGGCAACAGGGCACCCAGAACAGACAAATGCTGCACTCCCAGTGGGTGGTCCCACAAAAAAAAAAAAAACTTTTCTCATGTCCATAGTGTTCTCCAAATATTCTTCTATGCCATAGTCAGCTTTTCAACAAAACTGTGTGGATGCAGTTCTTGTTTAATCCAAGTAGGCCTACAGTGCGCATGGCTACATGCCAGATGCTTCAGAAAACTGTGAATAATTTCATTTTGACATCACTGATATTAAAGTGCAATGCATTTTGCATTTTACCTTCGACAATAAATCATCTTGTCGATTTTGAGCAAAAGCAATATTCTCAGCTGAAAGCAATGTTGAAAGTTTACAATGAGCCCTGCTTTCCAAGTCTCAGCCTTGTGTTGAGCCAAGAGCCGCTTGGAGGGAGTGGACCGATGTCACTGATCAAAGGAGAAATGCTGCAGTTGTTTGGAGAATGCATGTGAGGGGAAAACACATGAAAATGGAAAATAGGAGTGTGTGTGTGTGTGTGTGTGTGTGTGTGTGTGTGTGTAAACTTGGCATGCTCATCCAGAATGCGAAGTTTAGACAAAATCCACTTAGAGTCGCCTACATTATACACATACACACACACACACACACACACATTTGACTTGGAGGATAGGAACAACCCACAGAGAACTTGGGCAAAAGTAATTTTGATAATATTCTTCTTAAAATCCATACAAGCAACCACTGCAAAACTGCGACTATGGGACATTGCTTAGCAAAAAAGTGGGTCTCAAGTTTAAGTGCGGACAGACGGACCGCAATAGCGCTGATTATTGATCTCAAAGCTGCACGGAGGAAGTCATATTCGGGAGAAAAGAAAAAAAAGTGTTTAAAAACGCAAGCATGGTGGCATCATTTTATATAAAATGAGTTTCAGTAGCTATATTACTGTATGTAATCGAAAAAGATCAACTGAATAATGCGCATGTAAATACGAGGTGTTTGCTTTACACTGTCGGTCATGTTCAAGTTGCGCTCTAATTTCTCTCCAGATTATCCTGAATTCCATGCATAAATATCAACCGAGGATTCACATCGTAAAGGCAGATGAAAATAACGGGTTTGGATCCAAAAACACCGCTTTCTGCACTCATGTGTTCCCAGAAACGGCTTTCATTGCAGTCACGTCTTACCAAAACCATAAGGTAAGAAGTTAGACGGAGTAAAATATGCTTATGGGTGACGAGAATTTTAGGTTATGGTGTTGTGATTATTTTTACCTTTAGAAATATAAAGTAAAAAAAATAATATTCGATTTAGTGAATCTACGAAATTACAGAATTAGCAAAGGCTTACCTGACAAAAATTCGACTTATGATTTCTGGTTGATATGATTCCAATCCAATTAGGTTATTTGTAAGACCATGACATCAGCTTCATTTTATAGCGATTTAGAGACATGTTGCTAATTGTAACTGTCCGCTGATACGAATTTATAATATTAATTTATGTAACGAGCATTTATTTGCTTTATCTTAGATTTTTCCTCTCTGAATTCAAGACAAGGGATCAGTTCATAAGCGGGTTAAGTGATTTTCTTGAAAGCAAAGCTTGTCTTGCATATATTGAAAGTCTGACTGTATTACAGTTCATAATTTAACGCATTTATTGTTAGACATTCAGCGCGAATTACTATTACATATTTTACATAGAAAAAAAAAAAGAAAAAAAAAGAGGTCTGAAATGTTAATATGGCATGAAAACGAAATGTTACATTAATCATGATTTATTTAGTCCGCCGTTATGTTTTCTCAGAATATTTCCATTCATGCATTCGAATTTCGATAATTGGTTAATAGTCTGGTTCTAACCATGATATTTCTACCTTGTCATTTTAAGGTAGTCAACATGATTAAATATACCTATAATAGGCATGTTTTTGTCACATTAGTTGCACTTTTGGATGGAGAGTTGTTAATGTAACTTCCAGTTAAAAACGCCCAAATAGATAAATGTGCGTATAAACATATTTACAAATAAGAAAATAATAAAGCTGAACATTTCGTTTCGAGTGAGTTAACTTAACACTCATCTGGATAACAGATTTGTGTAATAACTGATTCGACTGATGTGAGAAAGAACGGCGAACATTTAGCAGACTTTATTTCAGACCACTTTTGTTTACCAGTACTTATTAATTGATTGCAATTAGAGTAAAACACCCTGACGGTCAAAAGTTTGTTTAACGTCTCTAGAAGGCCTATAGATGCTTTTTAAACAGATCGCCGAGATGAAGTGCATACTTTGTTTTTTTTGTTTGTTTGTTTTTTTTTAACACAAAAAGAAAAAAATGTTAGTTTTTAAATAACAAAAGGGAAGAAGTCTGTTAATTATTCACACTATTTTTTTTTCTTCACCACTTAATATAACAGCATTTCAAGAAAGCAATTTTACGCATCTAAAAAGAGTAAAAGCATGTGCACCTGTATGTTATTAAAAGTACTTGAACTAACCAGCAAACGGGGATAACCATGTGTAAGTTACCTTTATCTCACCACGAGCTATATTAGTATATATATATATATATATATGTTGTATGTATATGTAGTCTATGGTAGGTACGCAAATACCTGCTGCTATAACGCACGGGCTTGCTCTTTTTTCCAAGACTCAATAAACATGCACTTCAATTAATTAAATTGATCAGTGAAACATCAAAGAAATAAAGTGAATAAAAAAAAACTTAATAAATACAGAGACAAAAACAACAGATAACTGTAGTGACCAAACATCTTGAAAGACGTCGCATCTACCAGTCAGGTTATTAAAAAAAAAAAAAATCTATTTAGAAAAAAAATTAGTATGCATTTTAAAGTAAAAGAGTAAACGTTAAAAACATAAAATTGTCATATACAAAACCACTACGTTTTGTGAAGTCTGCCAAGCACGCAGTGCGTTTATGTGAGCTCAAAGGTGCGTCCCAACATGTCCATTTTTTACAAGGTCTCATCTCAAGTGAGAGCCAAAGTAGTGTCAAAGATCATGTCCTGCAAGGAAACACACCACAACAGCCAAAAAAAAAAAAAAAAAAAAAAAAGCAGAGACGGTGAGTCTCATTAATGGACTATCCCTAAACTAACTTCAAACCCGCCACCACAGTCTATCAGTACAGATATTAGCATATTGTCAGATCGCTTTTGTAAATTTGGCAGTTGCATTTGGGATTAACTTTATACGCAAATAATTGGAAAACTATAGTTTATTGTACACTTCCATTTTAAAGAACGTTTTTTCTTTTATGCAAACGTCCGTTTCACTCACCTTGAAAGAATCAAAGATTATAAATAGTAATACCGTAATAATAATAATTGTATCGCTGAACAATCAGTGGGATACAAATGTGATTAGAAGTAATTCTAAATTAAATTCTAAATTCTAAACTAAAGAAGTTATCATTAAGGCAAAAGGAATGTCTTTTTAAATGCAAACTTACAAAAATATTTTACATGGACCTCTAACAATTTATATTAGATCTCACAGACTATGACATTATTAACAATGATTATCTGTGCTTCTTGTATGCAATTGTTAGAAAGATTTTTCAGTTTTATGTAAAGACAAAAATCTACACCAATCTTTATTCAAACTGACAGATGTTTTTCTACATTAGTGCAGCATCAAACAAACCACAGCCTGGTACATGGAGTTTCATCTTTTCATCTTCTGCTGATCAAGCAGAAAAAAAAAAAAAAAACACTAGGATAATTTGTCAATTTCCACACAGAGCAGCTCATTATGCTGCTTTATAGACATTGTGCAATAAAAGATTCTATTAGATATGGTTTCAAAGACAAGACTGAAGAGATTTAAGCGACTGTTACAATGGGTTTCCTTATTAACAGAAACGTACAAAACAAATGGTCAATGCAGAACAGTGTTCAGTGCAAATTTATGAATGCATTACTGCAAATGGTAAAAAGGCGGCATTTTTTACTATGCCAAGATGCATCTTTTAGAAATAAAACAATGTCTTGTGGGATGTCAAAGCATGCTCTCATGACATTAATAAGTTATCTGGAGTTCAAATCAGGTTTGATAATCTTGTTTGTTTGTGAAAATAGAGACTACAGCAGTATTTAAAAAGTGGATGCAGGTGTTGAAGACCAAACACTGTTTTACAGATTACCCAGCTGAAGATCGAGAACAATCCTTTCGCAAAAGGCTTTCGTGGAAGTGATGATATGGAGCTGCATCGCATGTCAAGAATGCAGAGGTGAGCCTGTAAAGAGTGATATTTACATGAGTGAGTGCTTGCACAGAGTTAAACAAACCTATCAGCCATCCTAACAGCTCAGATTAGGATCTCCCTCTTTATATAGGTGTCTTACAGATAGCTGCTCTAAATGTGCTCACATCAGGCCTGACAGGAGACTTGACCAGTGTCTTCAGATGAGCAGTCAGATTAAAAATAAACTAAACATGGTGGTGCTGATCAATGTACAAACACCCAACAGAGATACAAACCAGAGACGGCTGCTTTCACGAAGGTAGTGCTCTTGACTGAGGGGACACTTGTTACGCGAGTGTTCCTCTTGAAAACCGTTCACTCCCAGAGCTGCTGACGCTCATCTGACTGGCCCTACAACCATGGCAATATCTCTCTTTCAGCTCTGTGTAGATCCAGAACAGTTGTCTGCAGTTGCGATATAGTTGGTTCAGTGGAGGCAAAGACCACATGGCTTGTGTTCTTATTTTCTCCAGATGACTGCAGTATAGAGTGTGGAAAAACACATTTTCAAAGCAGAAAATCTGGTCGTAGGGCCCACAGCAGCCAACACAGGCGTTGTCCACTCCAAAATGACAGACTTCATAATACACTAGGAAAAAATGGCAATGCTCTTTCCATGCCGTAGTTAACTTTGTCTGTTGTTACTTTCAAACAAGAAGAGAAAGAACTGACTAATGTATCCCACGAGAGCCTTCTATTGAGTTTCCAGATAATGACCTGAAGACTTTAAGACCCAACTAAAGCCTGTACGATTCTCCTAGTGAATCCGTTACATAGCACTGCTATTAACATGACTTTATTCATTCAGCAGACGCTTTAATCCGAGGTGGTGTACAAGCAAGGAAACTGCCATTCGTAAAAAGGGAAGAGTAATGCATCATAAAAATACAGAGAGAATAAGGAAACTTCACCATGGTGCTCTGTAGAAGTCAAAGGTCCTGATATCCTATCTGTCCTCCACTGTCAAACAGTGAGACAAAACAGGTCTGGTCTTAGTTAAACTCAGACCAACTGAAAACCAGGTCAGTGGTTCAAAAGAAATAGCGTAGGAATTAAAGCAAAGTGCCTCTTACAGCTTTCGTTGATTAATTGGCATGGAAAAGCCTGTGCCGCAGACAGATGGCAAAGAGATTATTCTCACACAGTGGTGTGCGTCCATGGTGGATGTGGTTAGTTATCAATGGAAAGGTTTCAAGATCCCTGACTGAAAGACAGCATGTAAATGTATGCCATGAAGTGGCTCATGCAGTCCGTTCTGTTCCCTAAAGCACCAAGGAGTATCCGGTGGTCCCTCGCAGTACTGTACGTCAGCGGGTTGGCACCAGCCAGAGTCCGTTTGGCGGTGACGTCCAAGGTCTATCTACTCCCAGCAGCATGAGCTCCCAGTACTCTTGTGAAAATGGGGTCACAAGCACGTCCCAGGATCTGCTGCCTCAGTCGAGCTCTTACCCGCTGCCCCACGAACACAGTCAAGACTATCACTGCATCAAGAGGAAAGGTGGGTACATCATGTCACTTGAAATTCTAGCTTTTAGTGTGCATTATCAGTGGGATATTTCTAGATCAGTGGTTCTCAGCCATATTCTCTGAGCTGGCATATGTGACCCTGGACCACAAAACCAGTCATAAGGGTCAATTTGAAAGCTGAATAAATTAGCTTTCCATTGATGTTTGTTAAGATAGGACAATATTTGGCCGAGATACACGTATTTGAAACTCTGGAATCTGACAGTGCAAAAAAAAAAAACCAATAATTCATAAAATGTCTTCAAGGAACATGATCTTTACTTAATATCCTACTGATTTTTAGCATAAGAGAAAAATCTAGCATTTTGACCCATACAATGTATTTTTGGCTATTGCTACAAATATACCCATGCTACTGAAGACTGGTTTTGTGATCCAGGGTCACATATTTCCTTGATCAAACACACCTGATTCAGGTCATCCGCTCAGTACACTCCAAAACCTAAAATTGGCGTGTTAGACAAAGGAGATATGCTAAATCCAGGCATGGAATGAGAACTACTTCTGTAGATGGTGCTGAATCTATTTCCATCCCATTTTGTCTGTGCAGTTGAGGACGACTGTCACGCAGGAGAGCACTCGTACAAGAAGACCTACGTGGAAAGCTCATCCAGTGAGGACGATCACTACTATCGGCCCGTTAGCTACTCTCAGTCTCTGGGTCTTAGCGGCGCCCCCTACAGGGCCGAGTCTGGCCAGCGGCAGGCGTGCATGTACGCCAGCGCATCGCAATCCACTGAGCCCGTTCCCAGCCTGGAAGACATCAGCTGCAACACCTGGGCGGGAGTCTCACCTTACGGCGGCTGCTCTGTGACGACCATGCAGCAGATGGAGCGACTGCCCTACCAGCACTTCTCAGCTCACTTCACCTCAGGACCCCTCGTGTCCAGATTGAGCGGCGTCACAGGCCACGCCTCACCACAACTGGGCGACACCCATGCCATGTACCAGGGTTCCATGTCCCATCAGTCGTTGGGCCGCCAGTGCAGTCCCAGTGCGGGAATTCAGTCGCCGACCGCCAGCCTGCAGGGCAACGAGTACTTGTACACTCATAGTATACCCCGCACCCTGTCCCCGCACCAGTACCACGCCGTGCACAGCGTAAGCATTATGCCCGACTGGAATGAGGGCAGCTAACTGGATTCTCTCAAGCAGCATAAGAGGCCCCAACATGGAGGAGAGGCGCTTTCCTGCATATTTATATCTTTTATATGTATGCAGCCTTGTGAGAGCTTGCGACATAGGCAACTTGTGTCATAAACAGTTCGAGGCCAGTTCAACTGGCTGAGGCAGCAATGAATGTCTCAGTGTTTGAGCAGGACAGTAACATGATACTGACTGTATATCAGGGAAAAGGAACTCTTCCCTTTCAATGCAAGGACAAATGCACAAGGATGCCAACAGTTGTACTGACAAACCTTTTATTAAAAAAAGAAAAAGATGACAAAGTAATTGAGGAACCAATCCAGTTTTATAGTACTTTTTCATTTTTTATTATTTGAGTTTTTAACTTTGTACTTTGAAAGTATGAGGCAATATGTTATAGAACAAGTGTTTGGGATCTTATGCTTGACGGTTTCTAAACCTGTATGGGAATCTGGTCAGTGAGCACCATTTGTCTCTCAAATCACAGCAGATCGGTTTAAGTGCTGATTTTTCGTTAGTCAAAATTAACCCATTTTGGTGGTGCAGATTTTGTTCAGGGATGTATTACAAGTTTTTTCCACTTACATCAGTTTTCACAAATTATTTATTCATCTTTATGTCTCTGAACTACCAGTAGGTCCATGATACAAAAAGTCAGTAAAATGATTTTTTACAAAAATGTTAGCTGGAAATTGTGTGGCACAGCACACAATACAAACTAAAAGTACAACAGATTGATAGTTTAATAGTACTTCTAAGCTAGTTATCATGGTCATACTGGCCCCATAATCTCTGTTAGTACACAGATGAGTAACATTTTTCTCAGAGCACCAAACAAAAATGCTTTAGTGTTATTTTAGAACATCCGAGATACAATATTGCATCAAACTTTGGTATGGAGATCTTTATTTTTGAACACATGTAGTCAGCAGATTTTTCCTGTTAATAGTATTTATTTTTTCTTGTATTATAAAACTTTGCTACTTTACCTTAAAGGCTATTTACTAGGTTGACTTTTTTTCCATTACTTTGAGTTTGGTAGTCAAACTTTTTTTTAGTTAAAAAAAAAGAGAGAAATGCAGAAAAACATAATCAGTCTGGTTTAAAAATTTGAATGCTTACGAATAACTGTCGAAAACAACGTATGCTGTACATACAACAAAATGTACATAGAAAACAGAATAAATGTAAAAGATTCTTCCTTGAATTCTGGGTTTATTTAATGCAACTCTACCGACTGTGGCATAAATTCATGCCAAGGTACAATGCCACAACATAAGCCTGTTAATGCTTAACCCTATGAATAACGTCAAAGGATTGGAGGAATGACTATTCAGAGGTGGTGGAGCTGAAGGTTTCTGGAGTGATAGTTGACAATTTTAATTCCTGACAATTTACCAAAAAATAAAATAAAATAAAATAAAATAATAATAATAATAATAATAATAAAACAATAATAATAATAATAATAATAATCCTAACCTTAACATTTACACATTTAAACAAATTAGTTCTCTTGAGTGCTTCATTTTGGAATCCATTTGGTTGAGGAATGTCTTGTATTTTTTTTTTTTTTTTTTTATCAGATATTAATGATGGTCTTGACAAATTAGCAGTTGTGTAGAAAATCCTTTGGATTAAAGAGGGTTTAACCAACAATTACATCCCCTGCGCTGAGGCCTCTCTCTAAATCTTCAACATGTCACCCTTGAGAAAACAGTCCATTCTGAGCCAAAATGGAGTTAACCATTGACCTCTAGTGGCAGTCTGAAGTAGATCGCTGAACCGGTAAATGTAAAAACTGAAAAAGCTGATGAAAACTGTTCATCTGAAAAATGACAAACACATGCATTCAGAGCAAAAAGACAAATGTGAGCTTGTTTTGATTTGATTAAACAGCAGGATTAGACTAAATGGTTGAGTGTAATAATGAAAAAAAAAAAAAAAAAAAAAAAAAAAAAAAAATATATATATATATATTTGGGAAGAAAAAAAATGCATCAAAGTAGAAAAAAAAAAAAAAAAAAAAATATATATATATATATATATATATATTAGGTTAGGGTTAGGGTTATGGGTTAGGGTTAGTTAATTTTTTTTAGCTAGATTAAAAATGCTAGATTTTTGGTAACATTTAACAATAAGGTTTTACATGTTAACATTAGTTGACCACAATAGTTAACATGAACTAATAATAAACAATACTTCTGCAGCATTTTTTAATATAGCCAATAGTTGTATTTTTTACATTCATGTACTGTGAACTAACATGAACAAATGATGAACATATTTTAACATTACCAAAAACAAATAAGTGCTTCAAAAAGTATCTCTCATTGTTAGTTCATGTTAGCTAAAGCAATAACTAATGTTAACAAATGGGAACTTACTTTAAAGTATTACCAATTTTTCTTTTGTCTATAGTGCACTGAGATTCAAGAATTCTAAACTATGATCGTGCATATGAAGTTTAGTAGCGTACAGAATCGCAGCTCTCACAACTGTTTATTAGTCTTTTTTAGTCGCTTGCCTCTCTCAGGACAGGTCTTTGGCCGAAACCGGTGACCTTCCCTGCAGACACCTTTGATCTGACTGATGGGGCCTCTCTGGACAACCTGCTCCTACGCATCCAGTCTTATCCCTCGCCGGGACCCTGAGTAACCCCCAACCAGCCGGAGAAATTCATTAACCCTGTAGCCTCCTTGCCTCATCCCTACTGCTTAACGGCTGATTTATGAGCGCGCCCCCCCACGCATCTTCCGATCAGCCAAACATGCATGTGTGACTCAAGATGGATTATACCGTAGGTTTCTGAAAAATGTTTTAAGACAGGCTATGTTTTTCAAAGGCAGGTTCACTGGACTAGCCGTCAGGGTTTAAGTGGTGAGGGTTAGAGCCATTAATTATGTGATGAGCCTTTGTAGACTTTAATAATCCTAGCGAAGAGAATTAAGAGTTCGAAAAAACGAGGAAAAAAATGCCAATGTATTAGTGATAGACTGACGTGAAAAAAATCAACTGATATTTGGCCATTTGAAAAGCATTAGTTGTTCCTTTTGTTAGTTCTATCAACAGCCTAATCAATAGGACTGTTTTGTATAGGTCAAGTTACCTTTATTTTTATAGCGCTTTATACAGTACAGATTGTGATTTAAAGCAGCTTCACAGTGGTAAACAGGAAAATAACAGAATTAATTATGGAAACTCATACTTTTCTCAATTTACCAAGCATAATCATCTGCAATATTTGCGTTGTTTTGCATCTAGGTGTGTGTATATATGTAGAAATAGTTGGCGCTGGAGAAGATTAAAAAAAAAAAAAAAGAAGTCCTACAGTAACAATGATGTTAACATAAATATTCTGGAACGCAAACCAAAGATTCAAAAAAAAAAAAAAAAAAAAAAACCATATAGAGGAAAGTTGGAGTAATGATAAACTACGGCCCTACTCAACCCAGAATCTGAAAAGAAAACAAATCATTGTCAGAGGCCTGAATGAGCAAAGAGAAATAGAAAGAACAAGAGCATTCCAAAGGGGAGAAAAAACGAGAGGGGGATTACTTTATTAAGATGTAGTGAAATGCGGCTGACTCGTGACGGATGACTAGTTCAAAAAGGAAGGGTCCGAGAGGCAAATCTGTCTGCCGCAGGAGTCACGCAGCTGCTTTGAAACGTTTGCCTGGGCCAAACTGTAGCAGTCAAAGCTCTGTCATTAGAAACACAGAGTCTGACTCCCAGACGGCAGCGTCGATCTGAAGTGGGAGTCTTTCTGGAGCTCTGCGATGATGAAACATAGCATTTGGAGAATTCTTAAGGTTATTTCATAATTTTCTATCTTTTCACTTTGGTTAGTGAGCACGTTGCAGCTGAAGTCGAAAACTGGGTCACAGAGAAAGCAAATGAAGTCAAGCCTTCATCAGATAGCACGTTTTCTGGTTCATGTAAAGACGTCTGGTGTATCAGCAGAGACATGCATCACTCTGTTGACGTATAGCATCTGTGCTGAACGCTGGATTTGCAGCCCGGCGGCTTTCAGCACCCAGACCGGGTCTGGAGCGAAAGAAACTAGAGTGTTGAGAGGGTAAGAAAGAGCGTGAAGGCCAAAAGATATCAGACTGCTCTCTCATGTAAGGCTCTACGTGAAACCAAAACAGGATGCTTCAGTGTGAGTGTATAAGGGCCCGTTAATACCAATAACAATATAACAATATTGGAATCCACACAAACGATCAATAGCATTTTTTTTATTTCAAGCATGCAATTTTGTCATCTGCCCATATGAATACTTGAGCTCTTTAAAGTCTGATGGATTCTGATTGGCTGTCAATGTTTTAATCATTCATCAGCTGAAAGTGATTCCACGTTTTTCGATTAGTACAAAGACATCTCAAACAATAGACGAGGAGGACTTATTTATAATATCATCAGGTCCTGATAAAGATGAGAATTTATTGCGTGCAGGCTTTCATCCTAACTTCCACAATCACAATGAAGCAACAGAGTGCATCGATCAAGACTTCAATCCTCAATGCTCTCACCAAGTCCAATGATTTATTAGGACAGCCTTGTGAGACTGATGAACAGCCATTGCATGGTTAAAATCATGGGCCTGGAGATAACCAAGGGTAAAATCATGGCATTGATGTAAAATGCACTCATATCAGATCGTAATGCATGTCAGAACATCTCCATCTGTCCTTGTCATGGGAAGGCTGGATTGTCCAGTGGGGGTTTGGGAGCCTAATCTGAAACTAGGACTGGAAAATAACTTCCAGCTGTCTAATCATTAGGACTGATAAGGCACCCAATTCCCTCCACCTACAGCCCGTCTGTGGGAAAAGGTAAGAGTCCCACTGGTTGGTCTGGTCCACCCAGCTACAGCTCCCTCACCTGCATTTTTCCTCCATATGGAAAATATTGAGTCTTTTGGAGAGCGGGTGTGTATTATGCAGAGGGTCTGTGCCGTCTCAGGGTCTGTCTTTCTCATTATTTGTTGACAGCATGTAAATGTGTCTGTCAAGCTAAAAACCTTCAAAGGTTATTGAAGTTGCACTGGATTGATGTCACTTCATGCCCTACGTTGAATCTACTAAACGGTAGTATGATGATTTTTGATTCTGTCTGAACCGTTGGTTATTAATGAAAGGCCAAACTGAACACAAGGACTTACTACACTGAAGGACCTGAAGCACTGGTCTTTCTTATAGACTGCCTCTATGTTGCAAGTCCATTCGGGTCTGTCAGTGGAAAACCCAAGGTGCTTCTACAAATGATCTCCATGTCACAGACAAACAGGGAAGGTTTTCTTCCATTTATCCATTTATGTGCATTGTGTTTTACAGTACACAACACAGCTTTACAGATAATAGAAACTGAACATAAACAGACAAGGAAAGCAGAACAGTACCTTAGGGTAACATCACAGATCCCTAGGATGTTCATGAGAATGAGGAAAAAGCTTTGGCGTGAACTTAGTGGGAAAGCCTCCTGTCAAGCTGACATCAGAATTGCATTAAGCATAACATTTCCATCAAATTGAAAAGAACACTAGCAAATCATATGAAGTTTAATTATGAAACTAAATGTGGTCAAACATGTCGTATTACATGTTTGACCACATTTAGTTTCATAATTAAATGACCTCCAATGACTGCACTAATCATTTCTTAACAGCAAGCCCATGTTCAACATGTAGCAAGGCTTGCTAAAACAATTAAAGGGGGATTAGAAAGATGACGTGCATATGCTGCAGTCTCAACTGAAACCTGCTATGAGTGATGGTAAACATGCAAATATGCTTCCAAAAGAAATTTTATCTGGAGCTCTGGGACGATTATTTGATCCCAGACTAGGGTGTCCAATCCTGCTCCTGCAGAGTTTAGCTCCAACCTGAGTCTGAAGGTCTTGATCTTGAATAAAGGCCTCCTGTAGCTAATCGATGTGTTTTTATAAGAGAAATCTATATATTTAAACCGTAATAATCACTTTTCTCTAGTTGCGTCAACTGTCAAACGTGTAAGCTGTTCCGGATGGATGATGTAGGACGTCGGCATTACACATGCACCGCTGATCTCGCAAAAACAACGTTTGTTTACAGGAGCAAAGGAAGGAAGCAAAGTTTACTTCAGCAATGGAAAACTAGTCTCCTCTTTTTTCTTAAAAAATCCTTTTGTACTTCTAATTCATGACCGGTGTTTTGTTTTGCCATTTCCGTGTTTGTCACTTCTTAGCGACACATGCGCAACTTAAGCGTCCTACATCTTCTACCCGGAACGGCTTTCATGTACAACAGTTAGCGCAAGCTAGAGAAAAGTGATTATTACGTTTTAAATATGAATATTTTTATTACAAAAGCACATTGATTTGCTACAGGAGACCTTTTTTTACCCCCCGAAGCCATGTAGAATACTATATTATGGATGGATGCAATTTATTGGACTTTTTGTGGACTGCTGAACTGAAACACCCACCCACTCCCATTATAAAGCCAGGACAATTTTTAATATAACTCTGGTTGGATTTGACTCATATATACCTATGATGCCTTGAGGGTGAGGGGGTACTTTTTATTTTTTGGGTGAACTAACCTTTTAAATCAAATCACCCTTTTCATGTTGATCACATTTATGTTAACCCTTTATAGTTAGCTATAATTTGCTAACCATTAATAACGAACAATACTCAAGTTAGATGTCCCTTATAGAATCATTTATTGCTGATTAACATCAAGATGTGACTAAAGAGTCAACATACACTGTTCCAACTAGTGTATGCCAAAGTGTTGTACATACAAACAAAGCACATACTAAAAAAAAAAAAAAAAGAACCAATAAAAATATTAAAACATTAAAATTAATTTAAAAAAGAAACATTAAAAAAGAAAAGCTCCCTTTATAATCGCTGGAGCTGTCAGTCACTTAAATTATACCAAAGCTACCATTACAGGGCTAATCAATTATGCTGTCTACTGCTCAAGAAATCTCTTAATTACACTTTCCAAAACCTTCTCCCTCTCTGTTCCTCTCTTGTGGATGAGATTATCACAACTTTCAAGCAGCTGAAGACACAACTCTTCTTTAAGCACTTCACAACCTTAAAACAATGCACTTACACACTCGCATTTAAAATAAATACATAAATAACTTCTCTGCATTTCTCCCTTTCTCTAGTTCGCATTAGAATCTATTTGTCAAGTCATCCTAGCACTAGATATTATGCATAATGTTGGATGTTTGACAAATTGCTTTTTTCCTCTTTTGTAACTGGTTTCTACCAAACACATGACCGTAAATGTGAACAATACATTTCTCATTGTTAGTTTATGACAGCTGGTGCATGAACTAAAGGATGGGCCTTATTGTAAAGTGTTACCAGGATTAGACATAACTGACATCTCTAATCAGAAAAGCCTGAAAAAGCAGCATGAGCAATTCATATTCATTTTGGCACCTATGTTAACAGTATTTTGCCTGTATGAGTGTATGTCTATGTAGACTTTCAGCTTAGCCTATTTTTACTGTTTCAATTTAATAATGCAAATTAGATTTAATGACAAACAACCCATCTGCAATAATTCATAACAATTTTAACCACAGCTGTTCTTGGACAAGATGTTCAAAGTTGTATTATTTTCGGTAAAGAGCTGCAGTTCGGCTACGCAACAGACAGAAATAAAAATAAATAAATAAAAATCAGGGTGCTAACCAAGGCTATCTGCTCACTGTATTAACACTGGTCTGAAATCAATACAGTCCTATCCCTCGACACTCTGCCAGCTGTTTTTTGAGGAGTATTGATCCCCCTAAATGTAGGGGTCTGGAAGCCTCTTCCTCTAGTGGGAATGACAGTCTCTGGGCTGTCTAAACACACAAGCTCCTGCCTCAGCACGCCGAGCAAGACAGCAAGGAACCTCGGAAGAGGCCGATGTGTGACTTGATGTTATCAATAAAAGCGCCTCCCGCTACAGACTAGAGTCACGACCCGCCGCTGTCACACAGACTCACCGCAGCGGAGAGCCTCTCTCTAGGATGCCAACACTCAATATCTCACTGGTAGGTCTGCCCTCTCCATCCATACCGCTTAATGTCTCGCTTTTGTCATTGTTTTGCCGCCTGTGTTTTATACCCACTGGATTCTAGAAAGTGCATGCTGGCACTTTTCGTCATCAAACAAAAAGATGGACTGCATACACAAAGTAAAACAACAATGAATATACATATACATATACATATACATATACATATACATATTTACAGTGCTGCTTGAAAGTATGTGAACCCTTTAGAATTTTCTATATTTCTGCATAAATATGACCCAAAACATCATCAGACATTCATATAAATATATAAATCACAAACATGTGTATTACCAGGGATGGGCAAGGGATGGGTGGCTGTAGAAAATGAAAGTTAAAAGGCCTTGACTGCTATATTTGCTCAAAAAAAAGTAACTGGACTAGCATTTTACCATGATTTAACTACGAGCTAACACTTTGTTTTGATGGTCCCCCAAAAGACATTCTCCTAAATATAAGTCATATGTAGTCAACTCATTCTAGTAACCCGAACCCTAATCTACTAACCAGTCTACTTAAACTGAGGTTGGGTTGATAGCACTCTATTTCACAGTCCTGTTCATACTGTATGTGAATAAATAAGAGTCTTAAGTAGCATAGGTATACTTGTAGCAATAGCCAACAATACATTGTATAGGTCAAAATGATCAATTTTTCTTTTATGCCAAAAAAATCATTAGGATATTAAATAAAGATCATGTTCCATGAAGATATTTTGTACATTTCCTAGAATGAATATACCAAAACTTGATTTTTGATTAGTAATATGCATTGCCAAGAACTTCATTTGGACAACTTTAAAGGCCGTTTTCTCAATAGAAAATTTTCAAATAGTTGTATCTTGCGCAAATATTGTCAATGTAGTCAACTTATAATATCCAGTACTTCCTTAGGTAAGTACAATCTTACTACAATCACAATGTGGCCTTCCTTTTAAGCCACAAAAAATACTGCTCAACTTGTGGCTTACAGTGATGCTTGCTTTACTTGTTTTGTGGGCACATCTTCACAAGTTACGTTTTGCACAAGAAAAGACAAAGGGCAACACAAAATCTGCTAATTCTATTGGAAAGGGTACAGTGGAACAACAAATATCTGTTAGTTCATAACTGTATAAAAGCAAACAATCTATTAATTCACTTTTCCCATTGTTTTACTGATGACTTGACAGTTGTTATTAAAATGAAAACTTATGGCCACCAGGTAAACTGATTATTTCTGTTGCAGCAAAACATCATCAATGGTCTAGAGCTGTCTACTGAATTGTGCATACAGTAATATATAGTAAGTATAACTAGAATAGTTCGATGTATAATGCCTCTGCATTGCTTAGGGATTACTCTATGACAGTATAGGAAGAGGAATAGGTTTACATTATGTAAACACTATGTGCAATATTCTGCATTGTTTGTTTCACATGTCTTCTAAATTTCCAGAATATCATGATTTCCTATAAACCAAAAACAAGCTTTTACTATTCCAAGCCCATATATTTTTAATGCGATACACTGCATTCATTCAAGAGCCAGAATCACAGACATTTCGATTTATTGCAGTTCATCACTGAGACAGTTTGCTGGCAGATTTAGTAGCAGAAAATAGGACAAGTGGCCTCATGAATGAACACAGCCTTGTTGTATTACACTTTTCTTTAAGCAGAATAACACACTGAAGATTGCTAAACTCCAAGCTTGCCAATGTTTTCAAAACACCATAGCTTTTTCACAGTGGAGAGAGAGTGGTTGCCACTTTGCGGAAATAAAGTATAATACACTACATAGCAATAAATAAATGCACCGGCATGAGAACTAGCACTATTTCGCTGAAACAGCCACAAAACCCCTGAAATAACCTGAGGTTTGGTGATCAGGGTTCTTCATGACACTACAAGTAACTGTTTAATTAAATTATAAAGGTTTTGTTTGTAAGAAAATAAAATGTTATATCAGCCAATATATTTTATATGTTATATCAGCCAATATATATTTGTATATATTTACAAATATAAACAACCATCAACTTCTTATTTCAAAGTATCATCTAAAAAAAAAAATTGTTTTGTAAGGTTCAGACATGCAAATCCTGACAGAGTGTCATCTAACAGTGATGACAAATACAAGACTGCAGCTTTTCATGATGGACTGGCAGAGCAGTTTGTTCCTGATTGGAAGATAGCAATGAGGGTCAGCAGGCGTCTGCCAATCACAGGACTGACTCACTCCATTCATGCTGTTTAATAGCTGTTTTAATAATCTCCAGGCGTTTCAGTGTTTTTGTGAAGACTTTTCCTCATAACAAATGAACCACTGGGATTAATCCTATTTGTATTGTTTTGTTAAATGTCTGCCCCGAATATGTGTGTTGTTTTATATGAACGTAAAGAAAAAAAAAAAGTAGTACATTCAGAATCCCAAAATCCTAAGAATAATTTGAGTAACTACAAAAAAATCATACCATATACACACATACATACATTACATACTCTATAGTCCATATACTTGAATAGGTCTGCTGGCTGTAGAAAGGGAACTTGGCCTCTGCTACAGTCAAGACAGATGAGATTGTGACAGCTTTCTCCTCTCTCTGCTGTCTCCATGGGAGGCTCATATGAAAAGTGTGTGTGTGTGTGTGTGTGTGTGTGTGTGTGTGTGTGTGTGTGTGTCACACTGTGTAAACTTGGGGCAAGAGATCCAGGCTTGGGGAAGATAAAGACCTCTCGCTAGAATGTAAACACTCTGTGAAGTGGCGGTGGGGTCAGCAGCTGTCATACACACACACACGGGTCAGGGTTAAGCAGCGTTCTCTTTAAGGGCTGCTTTCCCTCTTAACCTCCTTGGAGGGCAGACCGTCAGCGTAATGCAATGGAGAAAGACGTTTGATAAAGTGTACTGCAGTGCTGTAATGAAAATGCTTCAGAGACCATCTTGCCGTCCTGCACACATACAGATGTTCTTAGCATTGGCTTCTATAGCTGTGTCAGAAACATTTTAGAGTTAAGCTCTAAAAAGTTTACATCGCCTGTCTGCGCTCCACTCCATGAGTGGCATTAGTGACGTCATCTTCAATGCTTGACGTAATGATTGAATACTCAAACAAAACTTTCATTAGGTGGCAGCGCTCACAGCTGGAAACTACGATTAAAAAAAAAAAAAACAGTACCTTCATCCAGTATACTTTCAAAGGCTTGCACACCCAATTCAATGTTATAGACAGAAAGCTCAAAATAACCATAACGAGGGGTTTAACTGGGCCGGCACACTAGATTGAAAAAGGTGAAAAAAGTCCAAAAGCATCCTTTACCACATAAAATCCAAACCAATCCCTACATCGACTTAAATCGACTTCAAAATGTATCCTTTTTAGATTTTTTGTTTTTGTTCATATACAATTTTACAACCTAAACTAACTTTGTAATGTTATAAAAAAGTCATATGTGACCCTGGACCACAAAACCATTCATAAGGGTCAATTTTTTGAAACTGATATTTGTACATAATCTGAAAGCTGAATAAATAAGCTTTCATTAATGTATGGTTTGTTAGCACAATATTTGGCCGAGATACAAATTTGAAAATCTACAAATTGAGGGTGCAAAATAATTAAAATACTGAGAAAATCGCCTTTAATATTGTCCAAATGAAGTTCTTAGCAATGCATATTACTTATCCAAAATTAAGTTTTGATATATTTACGGTAGGAAATTTACAAAATAACTGAATAGAACATGATCATTACTTAAAGGGTTACTCTACCCCAAAATGAAAATTTTGTGATTAATCACTTACCTCCATGTCGTTCCAAACCCGTAAAAGCTTAGTTCACTTTCGGAAGACAATTTAAGATATTTTAAATTAAAACTGGGAGTTTTGTCACTGTCCCATTGACTGCCAGATAAATATGTAAATTTCCTTTGTATGCAAAGCAAAAAAATAACAACTTTATTCAAAAATTTGTCTCCTCCGCATCACCGTAGCACCATTTTGGAGAGTATCCGATGGACGCAAACTGCGTACGCCATTCTCCATCAGTCGCACCACACAGAGACATTTTCTATGTTTATTTATGCTTTTATTAGAACGAAAACAGCGTATCCATGTGGTGCGGCTGACAGAGAACAGTGTACGCTGTTTGTGTCCAGCGGATACTCTCCAAAATGGCGCTACGGTGATGCAAAGGAGGTGAATTGTTGAACTGTTGAAAGTCGGTTTTTTTTTTGCATAAAAAAAAAGTATTCTCGTAGCTTTGTAAAATTATGGTTGAACCACTGATGGCAGATGGACTAATTTAACAATGTCTTTCATACTTTTCTGGGCCTTGACAGTGTTATTTACCTGGCAGTCAATGAGACAGAAAAATTATTCATGCAAAATATCTTAAATTGTGTTCCGAAGATGAACAAAGCTTTTACGGGTTTAGAACGGCATGGTTTAGTGATTAATCACAAAAATTTCATTTTGGGGTGGAGTAACCCTTTAATACCCTATTGATTTTGGACATAAAAGAAAATAATTTTAACCCATACAATGTATTTTTGCTACAAATATACCTGTACTATTTAAGACTGGTTTTGTGTTCCAGGGTCACATATTATCTGATATCTTAATGCTTATTATCTGTGAGTGAACTGCATCGTTTACAGGTAGGGCCTGGTTATCAGCGCCATACAAAATGACAAATGTCAATTTCTAAGCACTAATCAAAGAGCATTACACAGCCAAAACACAAAGTTATGCTTCTTAAGCCAATTTAATAAGATTAACTTGAGTGAAAACTCACATCTGATTGGAGATCATACAAAACCAACAGTAACATCCCAACCTAAGGTTCTCCTTCCTAACCGCTAGAACCCATTGGGAATGACCTATTTCAAGCTATCACACCTGTCACTCAACTGCAAGATGGTCTACTATACAAAGAACACTTAGTTTTACATTGTTTAATGTCCCAAAAATACCACTGTTCTTGGTTATCCCTGCACTGTAAAAAAAAAAAAAAAAAAACACATCCTGTTAATTTACAGTAAACAACTGGCAGCTATATTTGTCAGCATTAAGTTGTAATTCTACAGTGCACCTACTGTAATATACAGTGCTATGTTGTAGAAAATATAAGATGTACATAATAACACTGTACATGTTTGGTTGTCGTTATATGGTTTTAGTATTCCTACTGTAATCTCATAAACTATTACTGTAAAATGTATTAAATACTGTAGAATGTGATCATTATGTTATTTACATTCTAATACATAATTGAACGCAAATGGCTCAGACAAAAGATGGCTTCAAAACATTAGGCTTTTATTAAAGCCAATAATATATAAAGTGTTCTGACTTCACATGAAGATGTAGTTTACTGAAATATGTAGTGATTGATTTCACATGAATACTATTTTTCAGAACACTGAGCTGACTTTACATCTGGTTGTAAAACAGAATGCTGGGACTTTAGCATATCTGCTATAGTTGCAGAACACAACATTCTGACTTTGCATTACTGAACAAAGCCCCCCAAATGTTTTTTTATTTATTTTTTTATTTTTTTATTTAGGAGGCTGGCCACATGGGGTTAACAGTTGAAGCCCTTTTTATGGACAACTTTCCCTGTCTTCTTGGATATCACCTTCACCTGGCTGGCCTTTGTTCCTCTTTCAGGGTTCAATCCAATGAAGCACCTAAAAAGCAATATAGAAATATGAGATATTACGCTTGGTTTATCAAGATTAATTGCACTTTAAAAGACTATTCTAAGATGTTTACTCATGATAATGACCTCTGTATTTTATAATTGTCATAGAATGATCTCATTTTAGATTACCCCAATACCTGTGAAAGACTGACACCAAACCTGTGAGGACTTAAATTATGGCAACTCTGAATCAACATACTGAACTGCCAAATTTTCTTCATATAATAATGATCACAACATCATTATTCATGATTTAATGTGTTTTAGATTAACTGAACACATGACGTTAACTAACTGCATGATTTGTATTATCTTAGAAGTGTACATTTCTGCCATGTAAATATTACTTTGACACAATATATATTGTTAAAGCACTATACAAATAAATAATACATCTTCATGATTTAGGATGGCTAAAACAACATTGATAAGATAATTCCATGGGAGAGCATTGCTTTTCTGACACTTACCTTAAGGAAAACGTTAAGTTTGGTGGTGCTGGCAGCTCATAGTCAGAGCGAAAAAAAACTCTTGAACTCTTCCTCCTTTGCTCTTTAATATTTCTGTACACCTGTACTGCTGAAGAGACTTGATCCATTGTGAAAAAATCATGTTGTGTTGTGGTTTTTCTCTAAGGAGTTATGAGCAGTCTCAGTGTCGCACATGTGACTAGATTTAAAAATACTGTACCATAATATTAAACGTCTCAGGTTACGTATGTAACCATGGTTCCCTGAGATAGGCAACGAGACACTGCATCCTCTAGGGGGCGCTAGGGGAACGCCGTCAGCGTGACTCGTGTCTGAAGCATACATACAAAAACTACAAGCAGTGGCCGGCGACAGCCTATGACGTCACTCGCGGCGCGACTCGTCGCGGCCGGTGCGTCACTACCGGAGCGGCAATAGTATAAAAGGACGCCGGTAGAACACAACATTCGCTTCTTCGTCTGAAGCATACGTCTGAAGCATGGCAACCAGCCTAGAGGACGCAGTGTCTCGTTCCCTATCTCAGGGAACCATGGTTACATACGTAACCTGAGACGTTCCCTCTCGAGGGAACATCGAACTGCGTCCTCTAGGGGGCGCTAGGGGAACGATATACCCACGCTGCCATGCTGAGGGGAGTGCATGCTAAGTAAGGCGAGCACTAAGTACCAATTCCCCAGACGTTTAGTGACGGCTGTCAGTGACATTATCCCCTTCGGCCAAAGGCCTGAGCTGTTACCCAACTTACCTGTAAAGGGTCAGGGGAGGACCCAGGGTAAAGCTCAGCCTTGGAATCAAGAAGACTCCTTCAAGGGGATACGGCAAGTGCCCAGGAGTCTAGGTTTGCCCGTCATGCAGGAGCTATTACTGGTTCTGTAAGGGACTGTTCCCTCAGGAACCGATCTACAGAGCACGTAGCAGCATCCTGTCCAAGGAAACATAGGTGGATTAGTTCTAGGAGTGTCTCAACAGGTCCTAGGTAGCAACTGCCCAATAGGTATCAAAGAGGATACATAATCGGAGCGGGGCCCAAGGTGACCGGGGCACAACCGACTCTAAACATGGGAACGAAGAGAGCGCGTAACCCATACCATACAGGATTTAAGAAAAGTGCCCAAAGACTTGCGTGTGCACTTACCACTATGTGGATTTAAGAGAAGTGCCCATAGACCTGCGTGGGCACTTACCACTCATGTGGATTTTAGAAAGTGCCCAAAGATGAACGTGAGCACTTACCATAACATGGGTTTCAAAAGTGGTGTGCCAGAGAGGTCACACTCAATAAGGCTCCTGCTCAGTGAGAACAGGCAACCCGCGAGCTGCCAGTCACCACAAAGCAAAGGAGCTAATACTAGGGCAGAGAAAGAGGAGATGGTTAGGAACAGGTTCCTAACTCCTGAGAGACAGGGGGAACACCTGAACCGCCAAGGATGGCTCTTGAGAAACCTCTCCGCAGAGAGGGGCGTGAAGCCATGCCCTACCAAAGAGGCCTGAAACGGATCAAACATCCTACTTGATGTGACTGCATAAAGGCAGCTCCTCCTGCCCTCAGGCTGTAGGGGATAAGATCCAAGGGACATTAGCTACAACCCAAACAAATGTGGATTATGCTTTCTGTCTCGACAGAAGCATGGGCCCTGACTAGACCAGGCCGAATACTGCAAGCAGAAACCTGGGAAGATATTGCTCCTCGGAGTAAATACTTCAGAAAGGGTATCCGCAGAAAAACCCCCCTCACAGTCAGACCCACTCCGCAAAGGGGGGATAGCTAGAACGGGAAGCCCCTCAGGGCAGGCCTAGTGATGAGCCTCTAAAGCAGGGAGATATCAGGGAGGCATTCTGTGAAGAAAATATACAGAGCGCTTACCTGGAGGAAGGACTACAAGCCCTAAGATACCATACTGCAGGAGGGGACCTGAAAGTCAGAAGGTCCATGGGGAGTATGGCCGGCAAGAGCGGATCCAAGTAGACGAGCACAGCGAAACCTTAGTCAATAGACCAGAGGGGGGGGCACTCGTAGAGGACCTATTCTGAAAGAAACAGTATGGGATTAGCACTTGGATATATACAAAAAGAGATATACTCATCCAAGAGAGGCTGTAGTCATGTATCGGGGCGCTAGCAACCATGGAGGCATCTCCCGAGGTTAGTTGCAGCCGCCGGCGAAGTTCTATCCCTGAAACATAAGAAAAACACGACAACAGCCATACATATACAACATACACATAGGTGATTCTTACGCACAACTTCAGTTAGAAGTCTAATTTCAGACCATCAGTAAAGGTAGCCTCTAAACCATAGAAGCTATCAAAACATCATAGGTCCGATGAAGCGCGCAAGAAACCCTCACCTAACCTCAGTTAAGTGGTGTCATGTAAAAGAGGGAAGGTAAGGGCAGATGTTAAAAACCCCTCTGAGGGAAGGGAGTAGATGTTTTTAAGATTTACTCTGATCCAGACGAGAACGTTGCCTCGTCTGAATCACTTCCCTCAGATCTGGTCTACCTCCCCTCGACCCGCGCCCTTTCCTAGACGCACCCGTGGGTGGAGGAGGAGCGCGGGTTGCGACACTAGTCTTCTGTGCCCGTCTTTGTTCCTCAGAACGAGATGGGCCAGAACCATGCTGTTCGGGCTCAGATCTGGACCTTCGAGGAATGAAGGTTTTAAAGGCCGCTGAGCGCGTCTTTGCCTCCCTAAACTTCTAAACGACCACCGTCTCAACGGAGGCACCGAAAAGCTCTGAAGGCGAAACCGGCGCATCAAGAAGAAAGCCCCTTTCTTTCTTCCCAATGTCAGCCAGGTTTACCCACAGATGTCTCTCCGTGACCACCATGGCCCCCATAGATCTACCCATGGAGGTGGCAGCCTGCCTGGTGGCACGGAGAGCCAGATCTGTGGTGCGACGCAACTCAGCAACCTCATCAGGGGACAGACCCTGACCTTTGTCCAGATCCTTCAGCAGGTCAGCCTGATAAGCTTGAAGCACAGCCATGGTGTGCAACGCGCCCACAGCCTGGCCTGCTGCTGCATATGCCTTGCCATTCAATCGAGATGTTATTTGAAGGGGGATTGATGGCAAGGAGGGAGTCTTGAGAGAAGATGTCTCACCTGTAGAGAGATAGCTAGCTAGCGTCTCTTCTACAGGGGGCATCTTCTCATAGCCATGGTCAGACATCCCCTCGATATTCGCATAATTAGCATGTTGGAAATTATGGATACGGGAAGAAAATGGCTTTTTCCAAACCTTCTCGATCTCCGAATGGAGATCAGGAAGAAATGGAAGACTCACTAGGGCTGGGGGTTTGTGGTCTGAAAGGTAGCGTTCGTCGAGACGTCCCCGCGGCGCCACCTTTCTAGCCCGCTTCCACGGTAAGTCAAGCCTTACCGTGGCGCGGTCCATAACCTCCAACAGCTCCTCATATGCAGGGCAGGAGGTTTGAGAAGGCTCAGCCTCAGCTTCTTCGCCCTCAGACATCTCCTGCTCTTCTTGGGTGGACCCCAAAAGAGCACTAGCTCCTGGATCAGATGACGTCAAGGAAACTACGTCATCCTCCAGGAGCTCACTCTCATCTCTGACAGATGAGCGCGAAAGGGAAAGCCCCTTTTTGAACTCATCAGCCAGATCCGCCTGTGATCCCCACGAACTCATTTTCCTCCGAGCCTCAGCAGCAGAGGGTCCTGAGTCGCGGGAAACAGACGGCTGCTGCTCTTTCCTCGAAAAGAGAGCCAGACGAGAGCGGAGCTTTTTCATCGGAAAACGCTCACAATGCACACAAACCGCCCCCTCGAGGACGTCACGCGCGTGCTCTTCACCCAAACAGAAGATCGTGTGTGTCATCAGGTGTCAAATAATGTGGACACGGATGCACGCACCTCTTAAACGCCTGACTAGTGCTCGCCATGATTACAGGAAAGAAACAAAATCAGTCTTACCAGAAAATGCACGCTTAGACAAACAGTCGCTGAAGACGAAGAAGAGAATGTTGTGTTCTACCGGCGTCCTTTTATACTAT
The DNA here is from genome assembly GCA_033026305.1 of Cirrhinus molitorella. Classification (NCBI taxonomy): domain Eukaryota; kingdom Metazoa; phylum Chordata; class Actinopteri; order Cypriniformes; family Cyprinidae; genus Cirrhinus; species Cirrhinus molitorella. Next base: position 24,219,661 of record CM065119.1, on the reverse strand, counting down.
AGCCGCTCCGGTAGTGACGCACCGGCCGCGACGAGTCGCGCGGCGAGTGACGTCATAGGCTGTCGCCAGCCACTGCTTGTAGTTTTTGTATGTATGCTTCAGACACGAGTCACGCTGACGGCGTTCCCCTAGCGCCCCCTAGAGGACGCAGTTCGATGTTCCCTCGAGAGGGAACAGCAGTTTGCGAATAATCATTTGTTCCTCAGAGGTATCATCATTCACAGTATTCAACTGTATTTATAAAGAATGGTGCCTTACTGTAGAAAAATTCCTGTATTTTTTACAATGCGGTTAACCTTCCACAATCCCAACATTCCTGGGACTGATGGAGAACTCCAATGGTCAATCATTGTTTCTTTGTCTCCAATGCTTTTCACAATTGCCATGCTGTAATATTCACATTATGCACCATAAACTCTCAACCACTCCCAGTTACAAAGATCTCTTAGTGGCCTTCAGTCCAACCAAAGCTTCACAACTTCTTCCACAAAGACCATGGTATTGCAACTTTGATCTATTTTCAGGTACTACCTTACCCAAGAGCAAAGTATACCCCTTATCGATACACAAAACAAAGGCTGCTGAAGAATATACTGAAGCACTCAAATCTGCTTTCATCACATCCTCTATATCCCCTGCTGTGACAAGGTCTTCCTTCCATCTTCCAATCCTTCATGAATAAAATCCTAAATCACAAACAGACAACGAGTAAGAACACATTTAACAAGTCTACTAATTTTGACGGCATCTTATCTCACACAAACTGTATGTCAAACCAGAAAAAAATAATTCCACAAAACCAGCATCTTCTTCCTGGGCCATGCTCTAAACCCCAAGGACGTGGAAATAGACGGAAAAAAAATACAACAATTGTTGCCAGCCCACAACTTCCCTGCTAAAAGGCAAACCCAAGTTATTTTACATTACATTACAGTGGATCCATGGCATTAATACATATAAGAATAAATAAGAATAAGAATCAAGTCCTTCATGATTCAGACCCTAACAAAACTTTCATCATTGAAGTGGTTACTTGAGACATTTAGATTGGAGCCCTACTTTCACAATGACATGATCTGGTCAAGTTTTAACACCTTGTGCCTTCTATTCCCGTAAACTATCCCTTAATGAATTTTGCTATCACACTGAAGACAAAGAACTACTGTCATTCCAGGCTTCCTTAGAAGAACTGAGATACTGGTTGGAAGGAGCTAGGTACAGTGAGAAAAAATATATATATTTGATCCCCTGCTGATTTTGTCCATTTGCCCACTGACAAAGAAATATTCTATAATTTTAATGGTAGATTTATTTGAACAGTGAGAGAAAGAATAACAACAAAAAAACCTGAAAAACATATTTTAAAAAAGTTATAAATTGATTTGCATTTTAATGAGTGAAATAAGTATTTGACCCCTTCTCAAAATATGACTTAGCAAAACTTTTGTTGGCCACCAGGTTTGCACACATCTCAGGAGCTTCTCGCCAAGCTGCTTGGCGATGGTCTTGTAGCCCATTTCAGCTTTGTGTAGGTCTACAATCTTGTCCCTGGCATCCTTTGACAGCTCTATGGCCATGGTAGAGAGTTTGGAATCCTATTGATTGATTGATTGTTTTTTTTTTTCTAAAATTGTTATTCTCACTGTTCAAACAAGCCTACCATTAAAATTATAGACTGATCATTTCTTTGTCTGTGGGCAAACGTACAAAATCAGCCACTGTCATATTTATAATGGACAGATTTTGGATGCCTTGCAGGTTGGTTTTCTCTAATGAACTGCCCTGTGCAACAGAAACCACAGAAACTATTTTCAACAACACTCTTTAAAATAAAGGTACTTTATTGGCATTGATATCTCAGTGAAGAATCTTTAACATCCATGGAACCTTTCAAATACAGAAAAGGTTCTTTATAAGGGATAAAGGTTCTTTAGATTTTTTTAATTTCCTTCAAACTGTCTCTTTTAAGAACTGTTCACTGAAAGGTTCTATTGGGAACCAAAAATGGTTCTTATGGCATCAACTGCAGAAACACCCCTTTGGAGTCCATGTATTTTGAATCTACATGTATTTAGAAAACATAGAGGTCGATGACAGGTTTTAAGTTTAAGTTTAAGGTCATAAGTTGTCTGAGCAGTATGGTCAAACTAATTTCCCTATTTTAAAAATAAAGCCTTACAAGGTAACAAAATATAGAATAAAAAAGAATGGCCGATATTTAGGCCAAAGTGGGCAAAGACAAAAATCTTTGTCATTATTTTATATTTGTTATTTAAAAATAAGAACAAAGATACACATTTCAAATACAAATAATATACAAACCAAACAAACAGCGCTTTATCCCTTTAATGACAGGCGACAGCATGTTTAGTACCATTATGGCCAGATTTACTAAACAGGGCAAATTAGCATTAGAGAGCAATTCCATAAAAGCGCAGATGGGAGAGGAAAATTCTGCGGGTGATTTACTGACATTTCTGCAAGAAAGACGTAACATCTCATTTCCATAATGACCAACGCAATCTACCTAGAGCAGCGCAAATTACCACTTGCTTTAAGACAAGCTTTTTTGGGTGTTAAACAATGGCGCAAATACCAGTAATTTGACGAGTGCAAACATTAGTAAATCGCGTTGTTGTTGCATCTTAATACTCTCCTCCCATAAATTTTGCATCTGAAATGAAAAACTCCTATCACTGCATATTCAATAAGGTCCGGCGCAAAAATAACTATGTCCATGCTTTTCAGCGCTAATTCTTCACTGCGTGTCTTTAGTAATTCCTGATACTACTATTTTACACCAAAAGACGGTTTGCGCTAGCACAAGCTGTTAGTAAATCTGGCCCTTAGTCCGCTGCCACTTAAGACCTGCACACATCTGATATACAGGCATGCATCAGTTGTTCTCTCAACTTTACTTGTACTTTAGACATAACCAACTGTGTTTATATGCAAACCTTGTGTGTTTTTGACAGTATTAGCGCAATCATGACATGAATAATAGCTTAGTCCAATAATCAGCCACTGTTTGATATGATTTTTTGACATTATGAGTGCGTGCATGCTATAGGTGTGTAAGCACACAAAAAGCGCTTGTCAGAACAGCATGACTATAAAATGTTTAACCATAAGGCTTTAAAACACATGCAGATAATGTACTTTTGTGATTGCAAATAAGTGCAGTGTCCTGTGAGTAACTCTACCACAGAGTTAATATTTGGTGTAAATGTATGTCAGTGTACAGTATATTAAGATAAAGGCGCTAGAACTGCAATTTGCAGAATGTGTACTGTAGCACGATACTACAATATTTCTTCAAAAGTTGATAAAAAAATTGTGATATTGCACATCCTCTCAAACAAAGATATGGAGAGCTCTCTGAACATAAACATATGCTTGACCTCTGGGTACCACTCTCAATCCAATGGACAAGTTAAGAGAATTCCTACATTCCTATTACCATATATCGCAAGACCAATGGAACACTTTCTTATGGACAGAACACGCACAAAACTCATGCCCTTTGAATGTGTCCTTGGTTACCAACATCCATTGTTTCCCTGGACTGGGAAGCCATCTGATGTTCCTGCAGTGGACATTTGGTTATGATTTGCCTCCCCTGCCAGAAGTCCAACCTGAAGTTCTATCTCCTAATTGCCAGAGGGTGCCCTCTTGAGAATATTAAACTTTCTCTCTCATGTCTCTGTCATATATTCCATATTTCCTATTTAAGCCACTTGGTCTCTTCTGTATCCTGCAAACTATTGTTTGCCCTGGCTGCCTTTCCAAACTTTTTCTCTTGTGTTTTCTTGGATATGGTTGGACGCTCACTGACCCTGTATTCTGTTACATTGCTTACAAATGTGTCTTTTTCCTTTTTGCTTCACAATAAATCTCTGCATATGGACTAGACCTCTGTCCCTGAGTCTCCCATGTTACAGAAACCAGTGTTTGGAGGTACCGCTTCACAAGTAACGCAAGTTATGTAATCATATTACTTTTTTCAAGTAACTAGTAAAGTAACGCATTACTTTTTTTTAATTTGCAAATATAAAATAAATAAAAATAAAATAAATTACTTTTTTAAATAAGTAAAGCCAGTTGTTTATTGACTGACAAGTCTCCTGTTCATTTGTTGAGAGAAATCGGAAATGCAGAGCCGTTGTATGGACTGTGTAAAAAAACATGATGTTGCTGTAGTTCCAGACTAAATGTGAACATGTACTAATTCATCTCACTCACATAAGTATTCATCAAAATGAATTAAAACAGTGAAATGCAAACTCAGAATATGACGCAAACCTGCAATAAATAAATATTTTAACATATGCATTTAATCCTATTTTATTAACCAATGGTTTAGCTGCTGACCTTTGATGATTCAGTTCAACCATACTAACAAGGAAAAATGACTTTAGATAAACTAACATTTGTGCTTCATTGTTTTTTATTGCAGAAGAATGATGAACCTTTTTCTGCATTCTACTGTACAGATGTGAATTTACTTTTCCTTCAGCCTGAGGCTTATTCATTTCACTTTTTGGTGTGAAAGGGCTTTTACATTTGGTAAAAATATAACTTTTTATGTTAAAAAAACATACAAGCTAGCCCTGCCCAGATTAAAAAGTAACGAAAAAAGTGACTCATAAGTAACGCAAGAGTAACACAAAAGTAACGTAATGCATTACTTGCCATAAACAGTAACATAATTAGTTACTTTTTTGTTTTTTTTTGCTTTGCATTTATGAATCTTGTTTTGTGAATATAAAATTGGTTGTGCATTTGCAAATATGCCATAAACTGAATTGATTTAAGTAATGTGTTTGCTTATGCATTTGTGAATCATATTTTGAAAATAAATTAATTGTGAGATTATTTTAGCTCAATATTATAGCACCCTAACATGAGTCTATGCTTCAAAAATATCAAAATTAATTTTAATTCAGAATTTAAAGAGATGTATTTGTTATGCAATGTCACTGTCACTTTTATGTTAATATATATATATATATATATATATATATCTCTGGTTATCAAATATGAATGAATGCGACTACAAAACACAAGAAACACAATGAAAGACTGAAAATGACTGCATTAGCATCGAAGAGCACGAAAGAGTCAAAAGTTCAGTCTGGTCAACTGGCACAAGTGAAAGCTGTTGTTCCCCATGTCATTTCTACAAAGACTTCAACTCTTCTGGGATGGTATATACAATCACACGCTTATCTCGCAATGTGACTACGTCTGAGATTGATGAAAGCACAGGTGGTTGGTCAGCACATGTGTTTGAAAAATCCTTTCTGTTCGTTTAGTCTACCTATGAGGATCAGCCGCGTGTGCACATCTAGAAGGAACTTTGATGTGTGTAAGAGGGAGCGATCCTGTTATTTTTAGATAAGGAAAGGCGACATTAAATGCTCTGTTGGCCAGTGCCTTGGTTGAGGATATTTGTACGAGCACATTTGTTTGACTTTATGTCACAGATTGTTTATTAAGTATCTATGCACTAATATGCTTCACATTTTTCAGTTTTCTTCATAAGACTATTACGAATAAGTCCTAAAAATGAACCCATTCAGTTCACTTCTACTGTCCTGCCCAGTGAAAATAAATCTCAGGCACCATGACTCAAGAGTATCTGCTCGACTCGTTCTAAACGTTCTCATAACCAAAGCAGAGGGAAGCCTTCAGTGCACTCGGCGAAGCCGTGGACATGTTCATCATAACATTGGCTCTCATAGTAATATACACACAGCCTCTTGTGTAGAGGGAGGCGTTTATACTCTTGTGATCAAAGTGCTTAAGTGGTGCATAACATCTATTCCGCTCCCACATCTCTTTCTCTCTCTCTCTCCTAAAGGCTCCAATCACCAGGGTGATGCTTGTGTGTATCCCGTACAACACACTTAACAAGTACTCAACAAAGCAGCTTCTGCGTTGATGAACGTGGTCTGAAATATGACAGTGGCTGAATGGATGCAACTACGACCAGCTCTTAGACCATCTTTGTTATCTGACTCAATGGACAGTAAGTAGATCCTCAGGGCAAAAATAACACCATCTGCATTTTGTCAGACTTATCTGTCCTTCAGCATTTGCTTTAGGATCTGACCAACACTATTTTGGTCTCCAGCCTTGCAGTCATCTTCATATGTGACCCTGGACCACAAAACCAGTCATAAGTCACACAAGTATATTTGTATGAATAGCCAACAATATATTGTATGGGCCAAAATGATCTTTTATCTTATTTTTCTTTTACGCCAAAATCATTAGGATATCAAGTAATGATCATGTTCCATGAAGATATTTTGTAAATGTCCTACCATAAATATATCAAAACTTAATTTTTTTATTAGCAATATGCATTGCTAAGAACTTCATTTGGACAACTTTAAAGGCGATTTTATATTTTGATTTTTTTGCACCTCCAGATTCCAAATTTGCAAATAGTTGTATCAAATATTGCCAATCCTAACAAACCATACATCAATGGAAAGCTTATTTATTCAGCTTTCAGATGTTTTATAAACATTATGACTGGTTTTGTGGTCCAGGTTCACATACAGTATCTAACAAAAGTGAGTACACCCCTCACATTTCAGCAACCATTTTAGAATATCTTCTCAAGGTACAATACTATAGAAATTAAACTTGGGTATATTTTAGACTAGTCAATGTGCAGCATGTATAGCAGTATAGATTTACTGTCCTCTGAAAATAACTCAACATACAGCCATTATTGTCAAAATAGCTGCAACAAAAATGATAACATCAGTGTGTTAACCATGCAAAGCCACATGTCCTATTCATCATGTTTATGTCTGCTTGACAGGACAATACAAAGTTGTGCATCTTATATTACTTGTGTTACACTACAGTGGTCAGTGTCAAACAAAGGTGTTCCAAGATGGTTTCCATTCAGAACAGGCCTTGCAAAGGTCGATCAATGAAGTTGAGTACTCATTCTGTGTGTCACGTAAAGAACCTGGCTTCAAAAAACAGATGCATGAGTGGTGCCAGCATTGCTTTAAAAGTTGCAGAAGTAGAAGGTCAGCTTGTCAGTGCTCAGACCATATGCCACACACTGCAACAAGTGGGTTTGCATGAGCATTGTCCCAGAAGGAAGCCTCTTCTGAAGCTGGCTCACAAGAAAGTCCACAAACAGTTTGCTGAAGACAACCTTTCCAAGAGCACGATTTACTGGAACCATGTCCTGTGGTCTGCTGAGACTAAGATAAACTTGTTTGGCTCAGATGGTCTCCAGCATGTGTGGCGATGCCCTGGTGAGGAGCCCTGGTGTGTCTTGCCTACAGTCAAGCATGGTGCATCATGGTCTGGGGCTACATGAGTGCTGCTGGTACTGTGGAGCTGCAGTTCATTGAGGGAGACATGGATTTCATTATGTACTGTACATTCTGAAGCAGAACATGATTCCTTCCCTCTAAAAACAAGGCCAAATGACAAATGTTTTCCAACATAACAACCCCAAACACACCACCAAAATGACAACTGCCTTGCTGAGGAAGCTGAAGGTGATGGGGTGGCCAAGTATGTCTCCAAACCTGAACCCTATTAAGCACCTGTGGGGCATCCTCAAGCAGAAGTTGGAGAAGCACCACATGTCTAACATCCAGCAGCCTGTGATGTCATTATAGAGGAGTGGAAGAGGATCCCAGCAACAAACCTGTGCAGCTCTGGCCAATGCCATGCCCAGGATGATTAAGGCAGTGCCAGATAACCATTGTGCTAACACAAAATATTGACACTTTGGACAAGTTCACTTAAGGTGTGCTCACATTTGTTGCCAGCTATTCTGACAATAATGGCTGTATGTGAGTAATTTTTAGGGGACAGTAAATCTATGCTTCTATACAAGCTCCACACTGACTAGTCTAAAATATATCCAAGTTTAATTTCTATAGTATTGTCCCCTGAGAAGATATACTAAAATGGTTGCTGAAATGTGAGGAGTGTACTCGCTTTTGTGAGATACTGTGTGTGAAAAACCAGACAGTAGCCAATCATTTATAAGCTAATGAATAGAAATATCACCATGTTAATTAGTAAATTCTTAAACCAGAGATAAACCATTAAACCATTTCTTTATTAAAGGGTACATAACATACACAGTTTCACCTAATCTCACGTTATTCCTGAGTACCTATAGAGAGGTACTGTATCCTTATTATCTCCAAAAAGTCTTTAGTTTTATCATATTTATAAAAGAAAAATACAGCTTTCCAATCTTCTCCAGAAAAACCCGAGCCTCTGGAGGCGCGCCGTGGGCGGAGCTAAGTTCGATGATCACTTGCGCTGGGATTGCCAATAAAACACACATTTGATGCTGTTTGACTTACCATCTGCAGTTCTGAATCATGACCGGGATATTTTATAGTTGGGACTGCTCCATCTTTCAGTATCAAACAATGTGCAAATCCAGCGTCGAACTGGGCCTTGTATATGAAACATTCGTCAGCAAACACACACTAAACTTCATTGCTGCCCCAGAAAAAGCTCACGTAACGCTGGGTTCTTCGGGAAGCTGAGCAAAGTTATCTTTGCCTTACAACGAAAATATTAAATTATTTTTTTTAAACTTTGGCCATGTTTAGCATGAGAATCCAACTCTTTAACACTGGAAACAACTCTGAATATACGAAACACCATAGTACCCCCCTATTAAGGACAGTGTGAACATACAATCACTGCTGTTCATTTGATCTGTTTAGATATTTTATATTCTTATTATTGTTATTTTTTTTTATATCAGTTTAATTGTTACTTTTATATGCACATTTAATTTGCTTAAGGTTGTGTTCATTGAAACCTAGACTAGGGAATATAATTCCATCTTTAATGTTATTATTTTATTGTTTATGCACACAAAAATGGCATGGTGGTGTTGTTGCGGGTTTGTTTTTAACTATTTTTGTGCTGGCAAAATGAATCACAATAAGCATATTTATTTTCACATTCTGATGAAAAATGACTTGAGTTACACCCATTTAAAGTAAAAAAAAAAAAAAATCTGAGTCAGTTCTGAGAAAAATTAAGTAAAAAATATAGCAAGGAACTACAGTAGAACAAATACAGTAAAGCAAAAAATTATTTGTTATAAGTTATAGATTGATATGCATTTTAATGAGTGAAATTAGTATTTGACCCCTTTGCAAAACATGACAGTACTTGGTGGCAAAACCCTTGTTGGCAATCACAGAGGTCAGATATTTATTGTAGTTGGCCACCAGGTTTGCACACATCTCAGAGGGATTTTGTCACACTCCTCTTTGCAGATCATCTTCAAGTCATTAAGGTTTCAAGGCTGATGTTTGGCAACTCTAACCTTTAGCTCCCTCCACAGATTTTCTATTGGATTAAGGTCTGGAGACTGGATAGGCCACTCCAGGCCCTTAATGTGCTTCTTCTTGAGCCACTCCTTTGTTGCCTTGGTCATGTGTTTTGGGTCATTGTCATGCTGAAATACCCATCCATGACCCATTTTAAATGCCCTGTCTGAATGAAAGAGGTTCTCACCCAAGATTTGACAGTACATGGTCCCTTTAATGTGGTGCAGATCTGTCCAGTTGTTCTAGGCTGATTCCTCACTGTATTTATGATCATTGAGATCTTGCATGGAGCCCCAGACCAAGGGAGATTAGTTATTTTGTTTCTCTTACATTTGCGAATAATCATACACACTGTTGTCACCTTCTCACCAAGCTGCTTAGCGATGGTCTTGTGGCCCATTCCAGCCTTGTGTAGGTCTACAATCTTGTCCCTAACATCCTTGGACAGCTCTTTTGTCTTGGTCATGGTGGAGAGTTTAGAATCTGATTGATTGATTGCTTCTGTGGGCAGGTGTCTTTTATACAGGTAACAAACTGAGATTAGGAGATCCCTTTAAGAGAATGCTCCTAATCTCAGCTCATTACTTGCATAAAAGACACATGGGAGCCAGAAATCTTGCTGACTGATAGGGGATCAAATACTTATTTCACTCATTAAAATGCAAATCAATTTATAAAGTTTTTGTTCTGGATTTTTCTGTATTATTCTGTCTTTCACAGTTAAAATAAACTTCAGCACGGGATCAAATAGTTATTTTCCCCACCGTAGTGCATTACTTTTTTTCATTTTACATCTAAATAAAAACAAATAATCAAATATAAAAATCACTTCACTGTGTTCATTACAAATAAATTGATTATTAAAACTACAAAAGCAGTTCAATCAATCTTTTTGTTTAATTGTTAGATTAATGTTAAGATAGATGGCCTATATATTAAGACCTACTGTACTGCACGATTCTAACATAATGTTACACATCAGAAGTTTTTTATAACAGTTCCCCAAACGTTCACTTAAAGGGGTTATCGGATGCCCATTTTCCACAAGTTGATATGATTCTTTAGGGTTTTAATGAAAAGTCTTTAATATAATTTGGTTAAAAATGTGTTACGTCAAGTGACGTAGTGTGATCGCACTTGAGAGACCAATCACCTCTGAACTAAAGAAAAAAGGCCAATAAAAATTGGTGAGTGGAATTTGCATGCCCATACTCTCCCCCATACATACGGGTGTATAAGATGGTGGCGTGGATACACTCACTCAGGTTTTTGCTGAGGAGCCAAGCCAAAACCCAGCACTCAACGCAATCCAGGATTGTGGCAGGGGGACGTAATGTCTCCATTCCCTCTTTCAGGGAACAGGGTTTACCTAGATGTTCCCCCTCAGTCATTCACTACGACCGAGTTACGTGATTGATCACAAATGCTTACAGGCAAGTGTGTCAGGACAAACAAACTCAATACATAACCTGCCCAACACCACGTGAGCCGGAACTTAAGGGCCCACTAACCGTTGGGGGGTGCATGGCGCACGGATCTGCAGGGAATGGCGCAGCAAGCTGACACCGAGACGATCTCCCGCAAATTACCTGATGTTAGCTTAACACACGGGAGGACACATGCTCTATGCAAAGATTATAGAATCTTGCAAAGGCGTTAGGTTTCACCTCTGCCCATAGCTCTACATATATCTGCTAGAGAGGCGACATGCGTCAGCACATAGGAGGAGGCAACACTCCAGGTGGAGTGAACTCAAACTCCTAGCGGGCACGGCTCACCTTGGGACTCGTACGTCAAGGTGATGCCATCAACCACCCAATGGGCCAACATCTGCTTGGAGACAGCACTTCCCTTCTGCTGTCCCCCAAAGCAGACAAAGAGCTGCTCGGATGCGGTCCACGTAAACGTGCAGTGCAAGACCGGAACACAGCAATTCCAAGGCCGCGTCTGCCTCCTCTGGGGGCAGAGCTTGCAGGTTTATCATCTGGTCCCAAAAGGGAGTGGTAGGAACCTTGGGCACATAACCGGGCCAGGGTCTCAAGATAACGAAGATTTTCCTCTGGGGAATCTTCCAAGGAGGGGATGCCGTGAGGAGCATGAGGTCGTCAGAACCTGCTCCTCCTTCTCCCTGATCTTGAACAGGGTCATTGCAAGGAGGCTCACTAGGGGGAAGGCGTACACGAGAAGGCCCCGGGGCCAGCTGTGTGCCAGAGTGCTCCTACCGAGGGGCGCCTTGGCCAGGGAGTAGAAAAGCTGGCAATGGGAGGACTCCTGGGAGGCAAGCAGATCTATCTCCCTCCCCAAATAGAATCCAAATGAGCTGGACTGCCTGGGGGTGGAGTCGCCATTCTCCACCACCTACTCCGCAAAAACGTCTGTGGCACCCAACCTTTCATTCCTCACATGTATTTAATAAAAAACAACAATAAAACGTTCTAAAGGTTCAAGTGTGCTTTTGATATATATCATACATTATATTGTTGTCTTTTCAGAGGTATGGAATGTTAAGTGACTATTCACAAGCTGTTTTATTCACAGTATAATACAGTAAATGGACATAACATTTAAAGTCTTCCATTCATTATATGCAGCACGCCAACCACCCAGTAATTGCAATAATTTTATACTTTGTTGCTTTAATATAAATTCTGTCAATCACAAAATACAAATTATAAATGTGTTTTTCCTCTTTATTTCAAGTTTATAGCAAGATATAAAAGTGAAGGAACATTAGAAGGCATGGAAGAAAATCAGTATAGCCAAATTTAAATAAACTAACGTCTCATTATTGTAATCGGAAAGCTGATTGACTTACATGCTGCTTAAACTGAAGCAAATACAGCAGTCTCTCACGCTATAGTGAAGAGCGTGAAAACACATTGTAAGATATATTGTTAGTATTTCACTATAAAACTGACCGATTTTAAAAGCAGAGACTTTGGAATATCTACCGGTGACTTTATTTTCATAGTATTTCAACTTTATTCTCATAGTGTTTTGACTTTATTCTCGTAATTTCAAATTTATTCTTGAAATATTACAACAAATCTTGTATTCTTAGATTTTTTTACGTGCCACTAAAATGCAGACGTACATTTGCAATCATGCTGATAATTGGGAAAAACAGCACACTAGCTCTTGGGTTATTGCTTAGCTATCATATACCAATTTTTGTCCCTATTTCTTAAATTTTGGTAATATTCTAACTACAAAGGCTACACAGGGAAAGCATGCACTCTTAAGGTATGTTTTTATTGATTTTTCAGTGAGAGAGAATGTCAGTTTATACATTGTTAAAACAATTATACAATATACACGTCACACCCCTACTCTATAGCCGTTTGCAGTTCAAAGAAAAACTGTTCAGCTGAAGTGGGTCCACAACAGGTGCAAGTGAGTCAAAGCAACTAAAAGTCTGCCCTGTGTGCAACAGATATCAATCCAGGGCATAAAACATGGAAAAACATTAGCTGAGTTTCAGTATGACAAGGTGAAAAATGGAGTCTCACAACCACTGATAGTTCCACTCTAGTGGACTATTGATTCTGTGGTGGGACAAGCAGAAGACAGCAACGCCTCAGGGGAGCTGGTGGCACTTTAACTGGCCCTCTGGAGTACAACAAAGACTGTCATCCCAACAGTGTGAGGAGATGGCCATGCGAACCAGTGCTTATTAAACTGAGACAATAGTCTGAGACAGATGGACTTGTGTCCCAGGACAACTTTCACTTAGGCTGGAGATCTTGCTTCACTGGATCCATTCCCAAGATCTGCAGCAAGGTGGTATGGATGAGGGCACTCAAGCACAGGGACCTAGAAGCCACTAGTCCATTGGAAATCAATATACATGACAGCTTTTATTAACAGTGGCAGCTGCAAGCATGTCCCCATTCAAGTTCCAGTGAAGCATGGAATGTTGATCATACGTTTGCAATGCAACATACTCTCCTTACAGACATATAAAGGTCTTGATGGTAGTTAGGTAGTCAGCAAGCTCCAGTATACAAAAACAAAATGCTTAAATCAAGATCCTGATGAACAAGCAAAGACACGTCTAAACATGATTACTTGTATTACCATTTTGAGGCTAACTATCTGTCTTGGGCCAACTAGACAGTCATATGTCCCACTGAAAGATGGGGTAGATCATTCCAGCAGAACAAGAGTCTATGTGACAGGCCAGTGTAAGGAAAAGACGTCAGTGAAATCAAGATGTGTCAAGACAATGCGGATCAGATGCCGTTAATGGTTGAACAGCCACAACACACATGCGGGGCAATTAGTTTGCCTCATTATCAGTGGAGTCTCATTATCAGAGTGAACAGGAGCTTAGACCGCTGGAGATCGATGAGGAAGGTCAGTGTATCATCAACAAAAGGCAAAAGTGCTGCAGAGATAAAAGGGATCTTTCCACGGCCTTATCCTGCTGCCACGCTTGGAATTTGTCTGACCAAAATTCCTTTCATGAGACACAATAGTGAATGTTCCGAATGTTCCTTCTGACTGAAGTGTCTTGATTGTGCATAAGCACGCTGATTTTTTTATTTTATTTTTTTTCTTACACAAGTGGGTCTCTTCAGAAAGGACACATTTGAAATTAAACACTTGTTTCACACTCTCAATAGTTTTTACTAGTGGATACGCATAAACACAAAACAATTCTGAACCCATGAACAAATGTAATTTCCAGCACATCCTAAATCAAAACTCATTCCGTGGTGGAAATGCAATATTAAAATGTCAATTTTAAACCATTTTGAAATAAAATGTCTTACTCTAAAGCTAATTGTATAGCTAGTATTACAATTTAAATACATGACATATACATTACCAGTCAAATTTTTGGACAGAAAGATTTTGAAATGTTTTTCAAAGAAGTCTCTTCTGCTCACCAAGCCTGCATTTATTTGATCCAAAGTACAACAAAACCAGTAAAATTTTGAAATATTTTGACTGTTTAAATAACTGTTTTCTATTTAACAGCATTTTAAAATGTTATTTATCTGTAATTTCAAAGCAGATTTTTAGCATTATTACTCCAGTCACATGATCCTTCAGAAATCATTCTAATATTCTGATATGTTGCTCAAAAAAAGTATTATTATGTTGAAAACAACTAAGTAGATTTTTTTTCAATTTTCTTTTTTCAATTTTTTTTTTGATAAATAGAAAGTTCAGAAGAACAGTATTTATATGAAACAGAAATCTTTTGTAACATTATGTCTTCATCATCACTTTTGATCAATTTAAGTCTCCCTTGCTAAATAAAAGTATTACTTTCTATAATTTCTTGAACAGTAAATTGGCATATTAGAATGATTTCTGAAGGATCATGTGATACTGAAGAGTAATGATGCTGTAAATTTAGCATTGATCAAAGGAATAAATTAAATTTTCAAATATATTCAAACAGAAAGCAGTTATTTTAAATAGTACTGTCCAAAAACATTTAAATGGTAGTGTAAGTTTCAACAGAAATTACATTTTAGTTCTCCACAAATGTCCACAGATGTACATTCAGCAATACACGTTCATTCAAAGTCAACAGAAGTAATTAAGTTACATAGATGTATTCAAAGATGAACTGTGGGTCAAAACACTAAAGTTATGGTAGCTAACACTTCTCTCAAACAGCATTTTGGTCAACATGAATTAATGAGCGCTAGCCTTCATCTCGTGCTCACTGCGTTCCTCATGTCATTAATCTCCACCCTCTTCCCACACACACACACACACACACACACACTCATCAGACAGTCTGCATGGCACCAGACAGCAGTGAACAGTCGAATGGGATGTGTGAGAGCCCCCTGCTGCCAAGAGGCGGGCAGGAGGAGGAAACAAACCCCTGCTAATGGAGACATAACATGCTCACCGGAGCAGAAACTCAAACAAACGATTAATGGGCAATGGACCCTCTGCTCTCGATCCTCTTCACCGTCGCTCACTCTCTACTTATCTCTGTCCCTCCTTGTGCTGCCGAGACTGGCATCTCAGAGTCCAGAGACAATCCTTTCTCAGCAGCCGAGACCGTCGCTGGAGATCCAAGAGCATGTGAGCCAAGCCCTCTGGAACAGCATTTTAGAACTAATGCATGAAAACAACCACTAAACGGAAACTGTAATATCAAACAATTCTGTTACACTTGCATTGTTTGAAATGCCAAATTGGATCAGCCATTCAACTCATCTGGAGCAACGAGGGGAAGTGGCGTTTTCTCAATCGGAACATATGAAGAGAGACGTCAGGCTGCTGTTGTCTGCTCAGGGCTTTAGGATAAAAGGGGCGAACATCTATAAGCAGACTCCATGTCTCACAAATCCCTCATGAATCTCCAAGTCGCTTTGCTGCACTCTGATGGAAGATGTGACCTAATGAAGCAACAATGGCACAGGCAAAATAGGATTAGAGTTGAGGTTATTAGGCCAGAGCTCAAGCCCCAGGCCCCCATCAGGACGGAGGTCCTTTCGAAGGCACATCAGCCACAGAAGCAGGTCTGAGACCAGCTTTGCTCCTGAGATTGCATTGACTAAGATGAGCAGATGGTGGAGCTGATGATCTCAGACCAGCAGCTCGGGGCAAGTTCAACCAGAGTGCACCACACACATCACAACACCCCGCCTCTGATTATATCACACGATGTCGAGCAACACTACAGTCGACCTTGATTCCGCTAGCTAAGCTTTATTCATGAAAGTTTCTTTTTGATAAATTCAACTTCAGAAATCGCTAATAACGTGGCTTCCAACTACGTGTGAAAAACAACAAATCCCTCATGAAGCATTTCGGTAGCTCAAACAGTACAGCATAGCGCTACCAATGCCAATGTTATTGGTGTGATTCCCAGGGAATGCATGAACTGATCAAATGTGTACCTTGAATGCAATGCAAGTTGCTTTGGATAAAACTGTATAAATGTGAATCAGATAAGATCAAAATTTTTGGTGGAACAATTGCTTTTCAGAGGCACAAACTCTGGTAAAGCTAGAGCTAGTGCCGCTTCGCATGTGTGCGGTGGAATCGGCGTAATTGTTCTCTGTGGGCTGAGTAGCTCTGATCCTGTAGCTGCCGCCAAAGTCCTGCAAAAAGGGGGAGCCTCACGCTCATGTGTTTTGATTAGCAGGTAATGATCTTTGATCTAATGCGCTGACTGGGAAAGTGCGGCTCCGATAGAATTCCGGTAGATGCTCGGTCGACCTGGAGCCAGTGTCAGTTCTCATTAGGGCTTCTGTCTCCGTGACCTCCCATCCGCCCAAGTGGGGCCCCTCCTCTCAGCTGGAGAGCCCTGCGTAATGATATCAATAGCAGCAGGGGTGCAATGAATACAAATCCGCGTGCAGAATGTTTGGACAAGAATCCTCTCCAAAGCCCCCCACCAACGAGGCTCTGTCCCTCTCCCCGAAACAAGGGGCAGATTCAGTCCTAATCCTCACAGTCAGTCAGTAGACACGAGGACACGCCAATGGCCAAACTCCCTCCAGTGGTGGTTCAGTTTGAGAACTAGCACAGCATCAAACCTCTGGGTAACCCTGTCAAATGACAGATTTCTGCTGCCCTTCTATCTGTTATTAGTTGCTTGTTTGAGTTTATTAAATCTTCATTAAAGCAACCCATGCTCACTGGAAATACATGCCTCTACAATCTTTTCTGCAACACCATAATTAAGCCTGGAATACACTACACAATTTTTGCCCCAATTTTCCACCGATTTACAGTCTGGAGAAGTTGACGCTAGTTGCCAAAAATCAGAGCCAGTCTGCAGATTTGAGTTGACAGATTCCATAGAAAATCGCACAGTGTATAATGGTCACAGACACCAGATTCCACCCAGTCAGAGGATATCAAACACGAATTTGGAACACATTGTTTTCCTTTGTCAAGCATCGTATAGCAACAAGGTGCACATTTCTGCATGAGTTTGTTGTGATCGGAACAACTTTAAAGTCTGGTAGTTTATGATCCTCAGTCACGTAGTGTATGACGGCCAGTTTTCCTTTGTCACTATTAACAAAGTCGGTAAGTGCCTAGTGTTTTAACAATCTGTTCAGATTTTAAGTAATGTAGTATATTCCAGGGTTACTGTAAAAAATAAAACAATTTGCTGAGTCGACTTAAAATAATTTGTTACCTGGCTGCCTTAAAATTTTAAGTTGAATCAACTCAAATATCTAAGTTGTCACTCAGTACAACTTAACATTTCGAGTTGACTAAAATAAACTTAAAATTTTAAGCTGACTCAGCGAATTGTTTCTTACAGTGTTCGCTAAAAAATGTTCAATACATGACTGTGCCACGTTTTTATTATGTTGTTACAGGTACTTATCCCTGTGATTTTATTGCGTTGCTTGAGGTACGTACAGCGGCTGTTCAGGAGACAAATTTCTGGGGAGTGTCGTTAAAGGTTACTGCTCTATCATGTTGGAAATATCCCCTACACAAAACCCAACCCTAAACCTAACTGATAGCGTTAAAAAATGCAAAAGTGATATAAAAACACATTTGTTGATGCAGCCATGCTATTTTAACTTTCTTATGCAGATTTGAGCTGTTCTGTCAAAATGTAGTTTCATAGGGTTGATACCGGAGCTCTTCATCCCTCAAGTGCAACGTCATATTGTGTGAGCTACTAAGCAAACCTTATGAATTAGAAAACGTTCTAAAGCACACTTTTTCAATAGTGCAGGATGTTAAAATAGTTTTGAAGCCATAATATAATATTCTAGTAGTTGTAATAGTGTGAAAATTAGGCTTTATTAATCAAAACTCATAAAGTTGTCTGAGTTTTACTGCCTCTAGTGTTCATTTCAACTGGAAAACTGAAAAAGTTAATTTTTTATTGTAACTTATTTCAAAAATGAAAACTTTCATATATTCTAGATGTATTACATGTAAAGTAAAATATTTCAAAAGTTTTTTGGGGTTTCATTTTGATGATTAGAGCTTACAGCTCATGAAAGTCAAAAATCCAGCATCTCAAAATATTAGAATATTTCTTAAGATCAATCAAAAAACAGATTTGCAAAACAGAAAAGTTCAAGTATGTTCATTCATGCACTCAATACTTGGTCGGCAGCACATATTACAGCAAATGACTTGCTCCTAGCACAAATGACAGCATCAGTGAAGAGGAAAATGGAAGTGATCAGCTTATGGCACTGCTGAGGCACTAGTGAGCCTTCAGATTGTCTGTATATTGTTGGATCAACTGTTTCTCATCTTTCTCTTGAAAATGGGGTTCAGGTCAGGCATGTTGGCTGGACAATAAAGCACAGTAACATCATGGTCAGCAAACCACTTGCAAGTTGTTGTTGCACTATGGGCAGGTGCTAAAGTCCTGCTGGAAAAGGAAATCAGTATCTCCATAAAGCTTGTCAGTAGATGGAAGTATAAACTGCTCTAAAATCTCCTGGTAGATGGCTGCATTGACTTTGCACTTGATAAAACACACTGGACTAACACCAGCAGATGTCATGGCACCCCAAATCATTACTGACTTCAGAAACTTCACACTGGACTTCAAGCAGCTTGCATTCTGTGCCTCTCCAGTCTTCCTTCAGTCTCTGGGACCATGATTTCAATATGAAATGCAAAATTTACTTTGGACCACTGAGCAACAGTCCAGTTCTTTTTCTCCTTAGCCCAGGTAAGATGCTTTTGACATTGTTTCTGTTTCAGAACTTTTCATGAAGATGTCTGACTCCAGCTTCATTCTATTCCTTGTGAAGCTCTCGCAAGTGTTTGAATCGGCTTTACTTGACAGTATTCTCAAGCTTGCGGTCATCCCTGTTGCTTGTGCACCTTTGCCTCCCCAATTTCTTCCTTCCAGTAAACTTTGCATTTAATATGCTTTGATACATCACTCTGTATTCAGTAATGAGCTTCTGTGACTTTCTGTGAAATGTATATAGAGGCACATATTTCCAATGAGCCTTTGTTGCAACAAAGCTACTGTCCAAGAGAACATTTGAAGGCCCAGACATCTGTTGTAATCATACCTGCAAAATAGGCCATTAAATGTGACCCGGTGGTTGGTTTAAACAACTTCACAGTTCAAATAGTACACGTTTTGACATAAAGTTGAATAAGATTATAAATTAACAAATGATTAGTCTGAATAAAAAGAGTAAACGGGCTGAATGAAAATGCAAAGTCTGACAGTAGGCGGCACTTAAAAAAATAAAAAAAACAGAAATACAGCAGTTACCCCTGTACAGAAAGTAGTGCAGCACTTACAAAAACATTATTAGGCACCATATGGAGTTAAGATAAAATGAAAATGTCATCGAAACCTTTCTGAAGACATTCTTTTTACCTCCTATGCAATTATTTACACAAATCAATTGAATTTCAGTGTCAGAAAGGCAATTTTTTTCCAGTGACCATCACATTTAAAGGGAACACCAAGGCTTAATATACTGAAATATGTAGTAGAAAATCCATGAAAAACAGAAAAAAGTTTGTATTGTTTTATATATATTATGAATTATAGGGGTGCCATTATTTTGATTATGTGAAATGGCTGCACTCCATGAGCTACTGATGCTACCTGTTGCCATTTTTACCGCAACACAACTCTTTGATCTCTCTACTTTATCCCTGATGCCTTTGAGACTTTTAGTAGACCACAGCTACTAAATTCTTTTAAATAACGTAAATCTTTCATGGGTTTTCCACAACATCATTTACATTTATTAAGCCACACACGTCTTAATACCCAGGATTTCCTTTAAGAAAGTGTGTCAAGTCACAAAAATATTTTCAACTTCGACCTCTCTGCATTCCATTGTAGTGAGTCTGCCATATTGGCGGCACCGATCGTAAACAATGCCACTGAACCAAATGAAACTCGCAAATGCTGATTATTGCTCCTGACAATGGTCAATTATTGTCATGTTTTAAGCTGTACTAATCGGTCGGATGAGGAAAAACATTTGGATTACTATAGACTGCCAAACGTTAGAACAAATCAAGGAGAAGAGTGTAAAAAACAGCTGTAGGAACAAAAGGAACGTTTGAGGTTGGCCAAACTGAACCAGGATTTCCAGGGCAAGAATCTTGACAATGTTCATTTTTGTTCTTATAATTTCCAGTCAGGTAGGTGAAATATTAGCCTAATATCTTAATTAATATACACATACGTATCTTTACCACCTATTAACTTTAGTTTGTCAATATATTGCACCCTTTCCTGCTTACTAGGTCCTTCTGATGTAGCAGCTTCCACACATTTTATCCATGGTTTAGACAGCATAAATTAGCAGAACAATGTATTCAGCAGTACATTAGCCATGCAATCCATGCTGTTGTTTACTCCAATACGGCTGCGCATCCGGGTAACTGATCAAACGGTGACATAAGTGCAAACCCTCTATATTCTATTGTGCTTCTGAATGTGCCCTGCATCTGCATAGTAGTAACTGCTTCTGTGCTGAATTTCATAAACATAAAATTGATACTTAAAGATAAACTTGTTTCAATGGTAAGAGGTTAATTACAGAATTATTATAACTAAACTGCACTAAACTGACCCTAATGAAAATATCTCTGTTATACCTGTTTTACGCATGGCAGATTGCTGCAAAACACTCTGGGTCAACCATCTAAAACTAGTGCCTCTATTTCCCAAATTTGTACAGCAAAGTCTTAGTTGAACTGTGTGTACTTACCATCACCAACATAACACAACATCCTGTGTAAGAGCGAGCGTGCCAGAAATTTGATTTCCGCCTCTGGTATTGACACAGCCGGTCTGGAATCCAGCCAGAGATTCCGGTAACAAAAGCATGTTCATAGTCCAGCTAAAATGACCCCCAATTAAAGAGCAATGGTAAAGGGCCACACATCTCTGCATCCATATTACCAGCAGCAGAAACATCATAAAATGTGTCACTAGTAGACCTGTTTACAATCAGCAGTGGGGCAGAGCAGAGTTTTGCTGTCCCTAAAATAAGCTATTCCTATTCAGTGCTGTTACTGGAAAAATGTCTAATGGTTTCAGTTGAAAGCCTCATTTATACATGTCCGTGTGTACATATATGCTTCCACACATGCATATATTTTACCTTAATTTAAAAAATATATATATATTATTTAGAAAAATGCATATTGGGATATAAGGACTCAAATGAGCATTGCTACAAAACTGAATAATGTCTGCATTTCAATCACTGTGACAATTCACTTCTAAAAGCAGGTACTGGTATTTGTTTTTTCTAACACCATTTTCATTGATTTGTGTATTTAATCCATCTTCAGAGATGGCAGCAAACACAACTGTCAAACAGACAGCTGCTAAAAACTTTCACAACGGCTGCGCCACATTTGCAAAAAGTTGCAACTCATAAAAAAACAAACTGTCTGCTAAATCATAAATATAGCCAAATACTTTGTACTCTTCACCTAACACATTATTCATCAAAAAGTCTTTATTCATTACATTACATTCATTTGTATAGTGTTTATAGCAGCAGAATCATGTAATGTACATAACGAATGCGTTCTAGAATAATCAAAATCTCATTTACAAGTAATACTTTTTCTTTTTAAATCACTATTTAATCAAATAAGTTTGTTTTAATACATGGCAAAAGCACAATTACATCCATGTGGTTACTTGGTCTCGTCCCAAAAATAAAAATTCATTTGTCAATTCCCTGGGACGAGTAAAAGGCTGCACAACTCTTCTGTGGTGAGATGTGATTGCCATTAAAAATTAACCAAGCTGCATGTAGTCACTTTAAAACAGGCCTGCTGGATGTGAACAGGGGTGTGAGGATGTCATCTCCATCACCCTCACACTCAATGGCTCCTCCATCAGAGCGCTTTTTATACAAGTACAGTGCAAATGCATTAGCATGAATTAAACGTAGCCCCTTAACCCTTCACAAATAATACATCAAAAGGTACACTGCCATGCACGCTAGTGTGTAGAAAAAAAACTAGTTGCCAATATTATGCCATCCTGTGTATTACAGTCAGATCAAAATACTTTACCAAAACATGTTGCTGGTCTAATTGTGAATGATTCACCAGTGCACATTATTAGGTATGAGGAAAAATAAGTTTGTTAAACTTATCTGCTTTGAAACAATGTTTTTCACTCTACAGGTTGAGAAAATACAAAGATGCATAACCTAATATAATTTTAGTATTTGTAATGTATTATTTGTGTGTGTGTGTGTGTGTGTGTGTGTGTGTGTGTGCGCACATGCAAATCACGCGGTTGCGCTAGCGAGTCTTCAGAAAGCATTACATTATGTTGGCACAGTGCCAATGGCAGGCACATCAACTGAAGTGTCGGCTCAAAGCGAAACCCAAAAATGCTGTAGAACAGTGTTATCAGTGACCCATTAGAGCCTTTGAAGTGGCTGGGGAAAGATTCTCATCCATTACACTGCGGCCCAGAGTTTGGGTCCTGTCATGGAGAGAGCCATCCACAGAGGACGCCTGTTCTTTGTCTCCCATCATCCCCGACTCAGAGTTTCGCTAACACACGCCACACGGCCGCGGAGTAACTCGCTGCAGATTTCAGCTTTTACAGCTCCACCAGGTTCATCCTCGTTTCTGTCTGCTCCATGCTGGCCAGATTTGGAGCATGATAACTCAAGTTCTGACAGCGTTTGATGTCAGAGTGCCTTGAGAATTGGCCTTTTGTTGTATGATGCCATATATGCATTGTAATAAGTAAGGCTGGAACAGCTAATGATCTGATATGAGGCATGTGTTGGACATGCCGTCGATTCTTCCCAGAGCTCCTCAGACCCACCGCACGAATCTCAGTTTTAAAGTTTGCCTGAGAAGCTGCATTAATAGAACGTTAAAAATTAATGACAAGGAGGTGGGCAAATACAATTGCATTGCACTGGGAATCCACCAAACGAGGAGCGAGGGAAGCCTGGGAATGCGGTTGTCGTGTTCCCAGGAGTGTGGACAGATGTACTGCTGGCAAATGCAGGGAGGCAGATTCATGCCCCCTGTACACACTCATGGGCACATTTAAAAATGAAACAGGATTAACTGTAAATGTGCTGGGATGACGTTTTAACAGATTTGAGACCTTTCACAGAGGAAGACGAGGCACATAATCACTACGCATTTAATGTTATTCATCCTTCTAGTTGCTTCTCTACAGTCATGTCTAATTTTCATTGAAGCCACTGGAGGGTTCTCCAAACACTTTCACTGTCCATCTGCCATCCTGAGGTCAGAGCTGTGTCATAATGGGCCGCACACGTTTATGACATATATAGGGAGATGTTGGCTCATGGGCTCATTTTTTTTTTTTGTACCCTATATCCTCCCTTACTCTTCCGCAATCATAAGGAAAAAAGCCCCCAAAAATAAAAGGAAATATTTGATCATTCAAAAACATCTACAGCATCAGTCACACGGAGTACATGCCTGTCATCCAATACAAAACATATAGTGACCTCATCTTTCTCCAGTTTTATGTCCCAAATACAAAGAAATGTGAATTACGTTTAACTACATAAAACCCATGTTAGAGCACTATAATTCTCCCAAATGTTGTCCCAAATAGCCTGAACAAAGAATTCCATACTGAGCAATACTGATGAAATGAGTTTGAGTTCCCAGCATATTATAGATCATTGTTTTGCTATTTGTTGACTTTTAAACTTTTGTTATTGTTTTGTCAGTTTGTCATGTTTTTGCATTTGTTGATTGTTACCATTCTTGAGGTTTGTGGGCCAAGTATTAAGCCCATGTAAGGTACAACATAAAGCTGCAGTTCATACCTTTTTCTGGCTAATATTAATATGTATTAATGTTTGAGTGGTACTGGTAGGTTTTCGCAGAAAATAAAAGCATGCCGCTGTTCATCTTTGTGTCATTACGTCACGTCTGAGAACATAAAGATGGAGTCCCAGCTAGTAGGCTATATATCGCACATGAGGATGCTACAGGTGGCGGATCATTTATAGCATTTTCTCAAAGCAGCTGAAATAATTACATTTATCATTTTGATGGTGATTTGTAATCCAGAAAGGATTATATGTTATGAAACATATGTAAGAGACTGAAATTAAATTATATTCCAGTTTTATTTACTGCATATACTGCAAATCTGATTACAGATTAATAGGATTACAATTTGTATGTCAAAATGAACCAGTTCTAAGAAACATTAATTTGCTTTTTGGGTTAAAAGAACCATACAAATACAAATGGTATGTCAATTAAAGATTACACTGTACAGAAATTAAAATCTACAGGTAACACTAATACACACTATATGCACGTAATATAACAGTCATAATAATTTTGCACGGTTTGATGTGAAATGAGCTAAGCGATCGTTAGATTTAATCACCACTTATTTATTGTAGTGGCAGACAATTTACTTCAAATGACAATATCAGTGAAACAGTGAAAATTCTCATTTGGGTCATACTTCCAAGATGTAGAATCTGTGATTCATACATACAGTATCCACACTGGTATCCAAACTGATGCACAACCCACGTAAAAAAAAAAAGATAATTCCACAGAACTGCATTTATGACAAAGAGGCAAAACTTACAGACTGCAGCTTTAAACAATATTCTAAATATATTTGCATTGTAAGGTGATTCCTCCTGCAGAAAGTAAGATTGTTCACTTCATGTCAATTGTCCTGTAAAACTACACATGGTTATCAAAATTAATCTTTCAGCAAATTTTCAGTTAAAAATAGATGAAACTCTATTTCTAGTTATTTACCTATTGAGGCTAATGACACAGAACATTTACAGAAAAAAACTCACTTCTGTACTGCAAAATAAGGTTGAGACACAGGTGTTCAGGATCAGGCAAGACCAGGAGCGACCACAAGACACTAGTGAATGACCTAGCCAAGTCTGGAATTGATGTCTCAACAAAGACAGTCACTAGAGCCCTGCACAGGAATGAACTGCGAGGTTGCCGATCAAGAAAGACTCCACTTCTGAAGGAGAGACACCTCCAAGCTAGAATAAAGTTTGCTAAGGACAACCTGGGGGAATGTGATGCATACTAGAAACGTGTCCTTTGGTCAGATGAGACAAAACTAGAGCTTTTTGGCCATAGAGATGTTGCCTATGTTTGGAGAAAGATAGGAGAGGCATTCAACCCCAAGAACACCGTTCCCACAGTGAAACATGGTGGTGGGAGTATAATGCTTTGGGGATGTTTCAGTGCGTTTGGAACTGGGAATCTCATCAGGGTTGAAGGAAACATGAAAAAGGAAGACTATAAGAAGATTTTGAAAGACAACCTCAGACAGTCTGCAAGAAAACTTTGTTTGGGTCGACATTTTGTCTTCCAGCAGGATAACGACCCAAAGCATACCTCACTTCTGGTGAAGAAATACCTCCAAATGAGCAAAGTGAGTGTACTTGACTGGCCTGCACAAAGCCCAGACTTGAATCCAATAGAAAATCTGTGGGGCACACTAAAATCCAAAGTTTATGCCAGAAGACAAATCTAGAAGAGCTTGAGAGATTTGCTAAGAAAGAATGGGCTGTCATTCCTCAGGAGACATACTTGAAACTTGTTGAGAACTACAGCAAACGACTAAAGGCTGTTATCAAGCAAAAGGGATACACTATTGACTATTAACATCAGAGGGCTAATAATTTTGACCAGTAGACTTTTTACAATTCTTGGTTATACATTTATTTCTATTTGTATTACAAACCCTAAAAGCTTCCTGAATAAAGTATTATGTTTAAAAATGCTGTGTTGATAAAATCATCTTTCTGTTAAACAACACTTGGGAGTTACTTGAAAAATAATGAAATATTTTATAAGGGGCTAATAATTTTGTCTTCAACTGTATGTGTGTGTGTATCTATATATACACAATAAATATACAAAGTACACACATATATAGTATGCAAACATAAACTTTTATTTTGAATCGATTAATCACGACTAATTGTTTTGCCGCTCTGCTTAAAATAATTTAAACTAAGGCAGAAGAATCTAATTGAAGTTCATTCTAACAACTATTTTTCTTTGAAGAACCAAATTTGACAAGGAAAACCTAGATGAAGAAGCCTAATTTTAAAAGTGTGATTTATAGACCTGGAAAAGTCTATAAATTAGACATTAAAATGTATACATTTTACTAGTTAAAATGTTTTAATTAATTTGGAAAAATCATGTATATTCATCGGTTAAAAAGAGCTTGAACCCTGGAGAACATTCAGATCTTTTTAAATAATTTTAATTATAATAATTATTTTATTTTATTTGTTTGTCTTTTTTTTTTTTTTAACTAGGAGTGTCGATAAATTGTTTTGAAAACAAAACCAAGGCTATGGGAACTTTGAATTTTTAATGACAGTAAGTGGGCTTTGGAGTCCAAAAGGCTGAGAACAACTGATCTAGTCCATTTCTAAGAGCCAACACTTCCTGGAATTAAATGCGAGTCATTAAAAAAGCATTTACTTCAACTGCTCAGGCATGACTCTCTTCATGGACAGCCAAAATGACAATTTGAAATCAATCAGAACTATAGAAATGTTTTCAGAATTACAAATAATGAATGATATAACGCTACTTTCTAACTCCTCGTAGCTTTTTTTGATGGCCTTTGTAGGGTTCAAGCCTAATTTAGGGGGTTCAAACCCAGTAATTTGAACCCTGGATACAGTAACAAATTGGTGTTGTTTTTCTATAACTACATCTATTAAAATAATTTTTTATGCCTGAAATAGCACTGTATTCAGCTGAAACGCTTTTCCGGCCTTCCTAAAACTATGGGATTGAATTCATGACCTTTGGGCCATTTGTCCAGTGGTCAGCAGCGCTTATGCACTGGCTGGAGAACTGACCTCTAGTCTTTGAAGTGTCTGCCCTGGATGCAGAGGTAATAAGCCACTCCAGTAAATTAGCATCAAAAGACAGACCGATGATACAGACATCCAGCTGCAAGAGGAGTGCTAATGATCCTCAGATCAATGAATGAACCCGTCTCAAATAGCTGCAGCCACTGAGCTTTTTCTGATTAACAAACTCTCCTAGTGTTCAGCTCTACTGTAGTGCAGTAGGCATGTTGCACTGCATCCTTGAATGCGCCAGATTTCAGGAGGCCTTCAACTAATGAATGTAAGAGGCTCTTGATATAGAGGGTGCGAAGTGCTTGATTCATACGCTGCTGGTTGGGGTTTGATCACTGCTGCAGTTCTGGGGTGATGGATGCGTCCTCCAGCGATTGGCCACAGGACTTCCTCTCACAGGTCACGTCCTGTCTGCCCCCTGTCCACTACACACTTCCATAACATGTCCAGGGTTTTTGTCCCAGCCCCCTCGAACCCATGCCGGGCGCCGGGCAGTGCTGGTGGTCAGTGGTGTCCCGCCACGACTGGACTTTATAGCACCAGCTACAGCTGGCTGAGATGAGGCCGTATATCAAGCCAAATCAATCCTGTGCGTCATCCAAAACATCCAGCTTTAGCAGTTTCCTGAGATGGTGAAAATCATGGTAATGCAATGAATCAAGTCTTAAGTCTTAGTATTCATGAAAGTTTCCCACAGATGTAGAAAGCCAGAAGCACGAGGCAATGATCACACTGCCACCCAGTGGTGCGAGAGATTCACAATCACCTTGAGCCAAAATGAGCAAAACGTCCAGGAAATATGCTGTGATCCCACAAGATACTGAACAATTTAAACATACACTCTTAAAACTAAAGGTGCTTTAAAAGGTTCTTCACGGTGATGCCATAGAAGAACCATTTGGCTCTACAAAGAACCATTCAGTTAAAAGTTCTTTAAAGAAACATGTATTTCTTACCTTTTTATAATCTGAAGAACCTTTTGTCACCACAAAGAACCTTTTGTGAAAGTAGAATATGAAGGTTCTTCATATGTTAAAGGTTCTTTCTATTCTATGGCATCATGATGCACCTTCATTTTTAAGAGTGTAGTAGGAAACTATTTTCATTAATCTTCAGCAAACATTTTGCTTTTTTTAAATAGTATGGCTTGCTATGTTTCCATTTATGTATTTTCAGTGTGCTTGAGCCACATTGTTGACTAAACAGCACTTAAAATAAGTGTCTGCAAAGAGACTTAAAAATCTGACATTTTCAGGGACAGGAAAAGAGATATTCTGATGAATTGTATCAGAACAAAACTTTATTATTTGTATTTCATGTTATTTGCTGTTTTATGTAATTTGTATCTAATTTACATGTTTATGCCAAAATTCTTAGTTAATATACATAAGCATATAACTAAAATATGTTTAACATTCTTAATTTCTTTAAGACAGGCTGTCTGTGTGTACAGTAGGTGCACTTTATGCTGTAACTGTAAACATCTGCGCTGTATTAAAAGGAAGCTGTTGTGCAAGTAGTCCATTATGAATTTATTTACTGATTTATCAATAGTTGCATGCATAAAATATCAAGCAGTATCAACAGTGTGACATGCATTACATCTAATAAATATTTTTAATTACCATTATTATTCTTGTATAATAACTATATATACAGTGTTTTGTTCATGTAATACATGGAATATTTTTCATTATTTAAAAGATGATGAAAAATTATACATAAATGACACATACTACACTAACTTATCCATACATATAAGGCTAAACCTATCATCTTGATACTGAATATTGGTTATTTTTCCCTATGTAAGAGATTAATGAAGTATTAAAGTCTTAATAACAAATGGCTTTGCTTGCAGCAAGAAATTGGGAAGGATTTCATCCTCCGGTGTTTTCATACTCAAGCGAATGTTTACAAACAAATAATCACTGTTTAATGATTAGTTACAGTTTTTCCACTAATTCTTCACAAAATATTTCAAACTAAACACACATGTGAAACATACATACTTTTAGGAATAATCTCTTTTTAAAAAAACAAAACAAAAAAAACAATGACAAACTCAAACAGAAAGAAGCAAACCAGAGGTAATAGTACAGATAAAATCTGAAAAAAAAAAAAGAATAATAATGATAATAATAATAATAATAATATGAAAGAATATTATTAATAAACAACACAAAAAAAAAAAAAAAAACAGACTTTGGAGTCCTGATGGCTGCGTTGACAAACTCACAATCTTACAAACACAGATGGCTTTAGGGATCAGAGAAAGAAACACTCAACAGGTCGCTTATTACACACATGCAGGGCGGCCGTCTAATGTTCGCTGAAGTTCAGCGGAGGCATATTAAAAATAATGAGCCTGAGAACTCAGGATCAAACAATCAAACAAAGCAATGCATTTATGGCACTGACTACATCATAAAACAGGAATAATACAAATATCTACTTTTCATACTTATATTGATGAGTATATAATGAAAAAAACATTTTTAATAAAAAAAAAATCAATATAAAATAAAAACAAATTAATATATAACATGTAGAGTCAAACTGATGTAAAAATAGCATGAACAGCAACTGTTCACACTTAAGTCACATGGCAAATTTCCACATACAGTGTAATTTTTGGTGTTTGGATCCAAACAACAGATGTGTCACATGTGGGGACAAATAATAGATTTGAACCATATTCAACAGTGGTTTGAACTGACAGCTTTTGTTTAAAATAACAGTTTTTAAAAAATGCAAAAAAAAAAAGAAAAAAACTAAACAAAATCACAAAGTTAAACTTTTGGACAGCCGTCCACATCTCTGCAAAAATACACCAGCGAAAGAAAGGAAACACTAAGAGCCCATTAACAACACAAGCGCTCGGCGCGGGCCTGGAGAATGTGGCACACACTGGGGCCCTTGATTTCTCCTCAGTAACACAAACCACATGCAGATGGAGCCTAGCTTGCTTCCAGGCCTCACATACGAGGAGAACCCACGAATTCAGTGGTGGCTTCAGGAAGCTTGGAACAGATCGACCCAAAGGGGATGGGACACGCTGACTACACGCAAATGACTCACACTGATGAATCACTGTGCTTTGGCAGTTCACACACCTGAGACGCACAACATTACGTTATAATTTGAATAATCTAAACCAAAATTAGCCAAACTCATGAAGAAACCTAAAGAGCGTTTTTAGGACTATTTGCATCATGACAACATGGTAATTCAACACGTCCCACCAATTCTCATTACCTTGCTGCAAGAAAATAATGATATATTATTTAAACTGTAAAGCATACTGTTTGCCAGTATTTGTTGACCAGCTGCACATTTAACTGTTAAAAGATCGCAATCTTGATTCAAGCACCACACATTATCTTATTTCTAAATCACAATGATTCTTCTGTGTCTGTTAAACCTTTGACAAAGTCATACAAACAGTCTTTTCAACCACACAGTATTATTTCTCTCTTAAAATGATTCATATGATCAAAGTGGTACTGGGATAAAAGTTATAGTTAGGACATATTATTTAGGATATATTTTCACTTCAAATTGACACTTCAAATAAAGTTAGTCAACAATTGTTTCACCACTAGGTTCCGACAAGTGAATCAATCATTGTCACTGAATCATTCATTCAAGAGATTCTTTCAAAAGCAAATATTTCATTCAGTAATGGAACAAATGAAGTATTTATGAGTGAGTCATTGAATCATTCATTCAAACAATGTTTTTTTAATATTTATCACAGCCTCTAGTAAATGTTATTTTGCTTAGTTCAGAATTGTGAGAGAATCGTGATCTATATTTGAAACCAAAAAATAAATAGTGATTCTCAGTTTTGTTGTACAGCTTTGTAAGTTTTATGATAAATATCCAACTAATGAGAATCACCACTGACAATAATAGACATATTACAACAATTAAAAATGTATCTGATATGCATGATATTGACAGAAATGTAAGTGCAAAATACAATTTATTTTTTATTGTATTTTTTTATTATTATTATTATTATTATTTTCTTTAAATTACTGCAACCTGACCATGTTTTGTGAGTTCACCGAAAATTTTAATCTGTTAAGTAACTCACTGTCAACCTATCGAAGGGTGTAACAGCAAAGAAATGGCTCTGGATTATAGGTAATAATGTTGTAAATTCTAATTAGTTTCTTGCAGAGCAAGAATATTGAGCCTCAAAATATTGTTAGGACCCACAGGTATTAATTTAGTGTTGCCTGATATGTTTTTTTTTTGTTGTTGTTGTTTGTTTGTTTGTTTTTTACTCTCACAGTGATGCTAGCAATTTTATGATTCACCAAAAACCACGATTTCATCTAAAAATCTTCTTTACTGTACTACTGAAGAAAATGATAGTCTAAGTGTCTGTAAACTAACAGCTAATTTTCATTTTTAGGCAAAATATCCCCTTGATTACAATACAGCAGCATAAAATCAAGCAGAACTGCATTCATGTAGCTAACAGATGAATTCCGGTTTAACCAGCTGTACTAGTGCTGAGCTGCTGTTAAATCATCTGCAATGAAAGATCTTCAGTTGAGCTCTGTGTTTTGAATCACTATCCTAAACTCCCAAATACAGCTGCATCGCTCCACTGGCCACAAACTCATTTTGCGTTTGATCCGAATGAACGGCCACATCATAGTTAACTCTGGTCTATAACCCATCACCGATGCAGGTTATAAAAGCAAGGCGAGCTCACACTGAAGACCCTGAAAAAAGAGTGAGCACAGAGCTGACGGAGAGGGAAGCGGTCCCTCGCGTGCCGAGAGCTCTCCGGCGAGCAGACGTAGCACATTCTCTCGCCACATGCTGTAACTAAATGCCTGGCCTTCACATTCACTTCTTCTGTCTAATAGGGTGTATCAGGATTTATCGCAGTGGGACAAAAGACTTGAGCAGGTTTGGCCCATGATTCATGTGTCACTGACAGGTGGTAGCAGAGCAAAGAGATGGAGTTCAATTCCTCCAGCATTATTAGGATCAATGGGATTTCAGTGTGTAGGGAATGCCATAATCACATCATCAGAGAGAAACAGAGAGCAGGAGACGATGGGACGAGCTCAGATTCACGCATTCGGGCTCAGGAATGTTTGGGATAATGCAAAACAAAAAATTCCTCAAATGCTCCTGGGGATGAGTCAGAGGAACACTCATCACGTCTGATGCCCTGTGATTAGTGCTGTAAATGAAGGCTTTCTCTGCTCAACAATCTGATTCTGACGGACTGATACTGATCAGAGTACTACCTATGTGTTTAAAAAAAACACAAATCAGCTGACCGGCAAGACCACAGATTTTGAGTGAGAGAGGATGTGCACAAATGCAAATGTGTCAGCCAACAACTTCCATTAGCAATGAACCAGACACAAGTTTCCCAACACAACTGACTGATCATGTGCTGTTCTTTACTGAATACTGCCATCTTGTGGCCAATTTAAACACAGCAGCAAAAATTGAATCGGAACTTTTGTCTAGCACTATAGTGTTGGTGAGGGCAGAGAACAAAGAATTGGTTTCAAGCTAACATTTAAAGAAAATGAATGCAGGCTTACTATATATACTACCATTCAGAAGTTTGAGGTCAGTAAGATTGATTAATATATATATATATATATATATATATATATACACATATATATATATATATATATATATATAGTGGGTATATAGTGGGTATATATATTGTCTTCTGGACTATTGCCAAGTCAGCACCCATTAGTGTGGTTTTAAAGAACCAAGAGATACCCAGAATTTACACAGTAGGGATGGTCATTTAATGAAACTCAAATGTAAAATATTCTAAAATTTTAGATACTGGATTTTTTACTTTCATGAGCCGTAAGCTCTAATCATCAAAAAAAAAAAAAAAAAACCTTTTGAAATATTTTACTATATGCATCTAGAATATATGAAAGCTTAAGTTTTTGAAATGTTACAATAAAAAAATGAACATTTTCATGATATTCTATTTTTTTGAGCTGCACCTGTGTGTGTGTGTGTGTGTGTGTGTGTGTGTGTGTGTGTGTGTATATATATATATATATATATATATATACAGTGGTTACGGAAAGTATTCAGACCCCTTAAATTTTTCACTCTTTGTTATATTGCAGCCATTTACACACAGCACTCCATATTGACAGAAAAACACAGAATTGTTGACATTTTTGCAGATTTATTAAAAAAGAAAAACTTAAATATCACATGGTTCTAAGTATTCAGACCTTTTAGTAGAAGCACCCTTTTGATCTAATACAGCCATGAGTCTTTTTGGGAAAGATGCAACAAGTTTTTCACACCTGGATTTGGGGATCCTCTGCCATTCCTCCTTGCAGATCCTGTCCAGTTCTGTCAGGTTGGATAGTAAACGTTGGTGGACAGCCATTTTCAGGTCTCTGCAGAGATGCTTAATTGGGTTTAAGTCAGGGCTCTGGCTGGGCCATTCAAGAACAGTCACGGAGTTGTTGTAAAGCTACTCCTTCGTTATTTTAGCTGTGTGCTTAGGGTCATTGTCTCGTTGGAAGGTAAACCTTCGGCCCAGTCTGAGGTCCTGAGCACTCTGGAGAAGGTTTTCGTCCAGGATATCCCTGTACTTGGCTGCATTCATCTTTCCCTCGATTGCAACCAGTCGTCCTGTCCCTGCAGCTGAAAAACACCCCCACAGCATGATGCTGCCACCACCATGCTTCACTTTTGGGACTGTATTGGACAGGTGATGAGCAGTGCCTGGTTTTCTCCACATATACCGCTTAGAATTAAGGCCAAAAAGTTCTATCTTGGTCTCATCAGACCAGAGAATCTTATTTCTCACCATCTTGGAGTCCTTCATGCAGGCTTTCATGTGTCTTGCACTGAGGAGAAGCTTCTGTCGGGCCACTCTGCCATAAAGTCCCGACTGGTGGAGGGCTGCAGTGATGGTTGACTTTCTACAACTTTCTCCCATCTCCCGACTGCATCTCTGGAGCTCAGCCACAGTGATCTTTGGGTTCTTCTTTACCTCTCTCACCAAGGCTCTTCTCCCCTGATAGCTCAGTTTGGCCGGACGGCCAGCTCTAGGAAGGGTTCTGGTCGTCCCAAACATCTTCCATTTAAGGATTATGGAGGCCACTGTGCTCTTAGGAACCTTAAGTGCAGCAGAATTTTTTTGTAACCTTGGCCAGATCTGTGCCTTGCCACAATTCTGTCTCTGAGCTCTTCAGGCAGTTCCTTTGACCTCATGATTCTCATTTGCTCTGACATGCACTGTGAGCTGGGTAATATATAGACAGGTGTGTGGCTTTCCTAATCAAGTCCAATCAAACACAGGTATAATCAAACACAGCTGGACTCAAATGAAGGTGTAGAACCATCTCAAGGATGATCAGAAGAAATGGACAGCACCTGAGTTAAATATATGAGTGTCACAGCAAAGGGTCTGAATACTTAGGACCATGTGATATTTCAGTTTTTCTTTTTTAATAAATCTGCAAAAATGTCAACAATTCTGTGTTTTTCTGTCAGTATGGGGTGCTGTGTGTACATTAATGAGGAAAAAAATTAAATAAAATGATTTTAGCAAATGGCTGCAATATAACAAAGAGCGAAAAATGTAAGGGGGTCTGATACTTTCCATAACCACTGTATATATATATATATATATATATATATATATATACACACACACACACACAGGTGCAGCTCAAAAAAATAAAATATCATGAAAATGTTCATTTTTTTATTGTAACATTTCAAAAACTTAAGCTTTCATATATTCTACATGCATATAGTAAAATATTTCAAAAGGTTTTTTTTTTTTTTTTTGATGATTAGAGCTTACAGCTCATGAAAGTAAAAAATCCAGTATCTCAAATTTTAGAATATTTTACATTTGAGTTTCATTAAATGACCATCCCTACTGTGTAAATTCCGGGTATCTCTTGGTTTTTTAAAACCACACTAATGGGTGCTGACTTGGCAATGGTCCAGGAGACAATCACTGACAGAGACTAAGTCACAGAGTGTCATTACTGAATGGGGTGGCTGTTTACAGAGTGATGTATCAAAGCATATTAAATGCAAAGTTGACTGGAAGGAAGAAATTGGGTAGGCAAAGATGCACAAGCAACAGGGATGACCATAAGCTTAAGAATCCTGTCCCGTAAAGCAGATTCAAACACTTGGGGGAGCTTCACAAGGAAAAGAATGAAGCCGGAGTCAGCGCATCAAGAGTCACCACACTCACACGTCTTCAGGAAAAGGACTACCAACTCACTTCTGAAACAGAAACAACGTCAGAAGTATCTCACCTGGGCTAAGGAGAAAAATAACTGGACTGTTGCACAGTGGTCTGAAGTCCTCTTTTCAGATACGAGTAAACTTTGCATTTCATGTTGAAATCATGGTCCCAGAGTCTGAAGGAAGACTGGAGAGGCACAGAATCCAAGCTGCCTGAAGTCAAGTGTGAAATTTCTGAAGTCAGTAATGATTTGGGGCTCCATGACATCTGCTGGTGTTGGTCCATTGTGTTTTATAAAGTACAAAGCCAATGCAGCTATCTAGGAGATTTTGGAGCACTTTATGCTTCCGTCTGGTGACAAGCTTTATGGAGACGCTGATTTCCTTTTCCAGCAGGACTTTAGCACCTGCCCACAGTGCAACAACCACTTGCAAGTGGTTTGCTGACCATGATATTTCTGTGCTTTATTGTCCAGCCAACATGCCTGACCTGAACCCTATTGAGAATCTACAGGATATTTTCAAGAAAAAGATGAGAAACAGTCAATCCAACAATATACAGATGATCTGAAGGTTCAGTAGTGCCTCAGCAGTGCCATAGGCTGATCACTTCCATGCCACACTTCACTGATGCTGTAATTTGTGCTAGGAGCAAGTCATTTGCTGTAATATGTGCTGCTGACCAAGTATTGAGTGCATAAATGAACATACTTTAAAGAACTTGAACTTTTCGGTTTTGTAAATCTGGTTTTTGATTGATCTTAGGAAATATTCTAATATTTTTCTAATCATCAAAATTAAACCAAAAAAATCCATCTGACATCTTTCTTTAAAAAAATGCATTTTTATCAGACTCCGATCCATAGGTTTCTATGGAAGTACTGGTACTTCTGATTGGGCTGAGGATTTTAGCGAGTTTGAAGTAAAAAGTATTTTAAGGACGTATAATATGTGTCATTAGCATTCACTCAGTATCATTATCTCATTTTTGACCGAGATGGCTTTTAGCTGGTTTTGCATCTGAACTCTTCATATATTGTATTATATTTGTTGTTTGTTTTGTTTTTTCAAAATCCATACATTTATTCAGCAAAGACACATTACACTGATCAAAAGTAACAGTAAAGACATAATGTTACAAACGATTTCTATTTCAAATAAATGCTGTTCTTTAGAACTTTCTATTCATCAAAGAATCCTTTAAAATAAAATGCATTACGGTTTCCACAAAAATGTGAAACAGCACACCTGCTTTTTGATTGATAATAATCAGAAATATTTCCTGAGCAGCAAATCAGCATATTAGAATGATTTCTGAAAGATCAAATGACACTGAAGACTGGAGTAATGATACTGAAAATTCAGCTTTAATCACAGGAATAAATTACATTTTAACATACAGTTGAAGTCTAAAAATTAACATACACCTTGCAGAATCTGCAAAATGTTAACTATTTTAACAAAATAAGAGGGATCATACAAAATGCTTTTTATTTTTTATTTAGTACTGACCTGAACAAGATATTTCACATAAAAAATGTGTACATATATTCCTCAAGAGAAAATAATAGTTGGATTGATCAAAATGACCCTTATTCTTAATACTGTATTGAATGATCCACAGCTGTGAGCATGTGTTTTGTTTTGTTGTGTTTTTTTAGTGATAGCTGTACATGAGTCCCTTGTTTGTCCTGAACAGTTAAACTGCCCGCTGTTCTTCAGAAAAGTCATTCAGGTCCCACAGATTTGTTTGTTTTTTCAGCATTTTTGTTTATTTGAACCCTTTCCAACAATGACGGTATGATTTTGAGATCCATCTTTTCACACTGAGGACAACTGAGGGATTCATATGCAATTATTACTGAATGTTCAAACACTCACTGATGCTTCAGAAGGAAAAACTATGCATTGAAAAAGGGGTGTAAACTTTTAAGGATGTGTACATTTTTCTCATTTTGCCTAAATATCATTTTTTTTTTTCATTTAGTACTGCCCTTTAGAAGCTACAGAAGATACTTACATAATCCCCAGAAGACAAAATAAATTAACTCTGATCTTCAAATTCAAGAAGTTTTCACCCCCCTGGATTGTGTTTCCTTCTGAAGCATCAGTGAGCATTTGAACCTTCTGTAATATGAGTCCCTGAGTTGTGTGAAAAGATCTCAAAATCATACAGTCATTGTTGGAAAGGGTTAAAATACACAAAAATGCTGAAAAACTAAAGAATTTGTGGGATGTGAAGGATTTCAAGACAAACAAACACACAATCAACTCATAAACAACTCACTAAAAAAAACAAAAACAAAAAAAAACAGCTGTTGATCATTCAGATGACAAGTGTATGTAAATGGTTCATGTTCTGGGAATGTTTTCAGTGGCTAGTTTTATTTTAGTTCCCAGAATGTTCTGATAAAAGGTAGGATAACATTCTCTAAACACATTCTACAAATGTTTATTGATAACATTATACTGTATCCTCTAACATCATAATTAAGATTTAAGCGGGAAGCTTCTCGTTGGACATTGTTTGATGAAGCTCCAACTTCATTAAATAACTCCAAAGACAGCATTACCAGTTTCACCTATTATAAACCAGATTGACTTTATTTCTGTCATACATTTACAAAATTATTGAGATAAACAGAGGTTTAGATGTTGATGTCTGTTTGAAAGTTCGTTCAGTTTGATCTCACCATTATGGTGAGAAGCGTTTGCTTTAGCTGGGCAATTTACCTCTTGGGTGCTGTTTTACAAGTTGTTGTTTTCTTGTTAGTTATAGCAAAAACAGCAAGAGAATGATATTGGCTACTTGCTGATATTAATGCTTTTATCATATAATGGTATATTGAACTGTTTTGATGTTTTCAATGTCCAGCTATGTATATATGAGTCCACGCTCAAGAGAGTGAAGTGTTAAAATCAGAGTGTCAAATAAACACTGAAGGAAAGTTAATGAGATAATTAGTGATTAATTAAGTGATAATTGATTATTATTGAAGACACCTGATGATAACAAGCAGAATCATCAAAGGAGAAAATCACAATTTTTAAGCAACCATTATAGCGGTCAGTGGTTGCATTAGTTGGGCTCTTGACCCTTACATTTTTAATGTTAGAGTTTGTTTGGCTGCTTGTTTTCAGTTTAATCAGTTTTCAGTATAATCTCTAATTTAACTCAGAGGATACACTTTAAATGAGTTCAATGGTTCAGGTCAAATAGTTATCTCGAGTGTCTAGTCTTGTGATTCCACAACAACAGAATTTAATACTTTTTAGAAGAACTACTTACAAGCTGTTGTGATGTGTTATTTCTGAAAAAGTAGTATATTTAGGCAGACAAAGACATCAAGAACCAGAGTATGAATCTCAACAACGGTGACAAACAGCATATTCAGAAAACCAGAAAAAGAAAATGACAAAGACGATTCAGCTCATAATTTATGCATGCCGCAATGCATGATGGGAGGCATGGATGAGTTTTGATTGGCTACAGCATGTTTATTTGATGCTCACCGTTGTTGTGATTCTCATGCTGGTTCTTGATGTATGTGTGTCTTAATTGAAGAGTTATTTTATTTTAAAAAATTTTTTTTAAATATCTTTTTAGATATATTGTCACATTGTCGATATAATCAGTAAAAAACATTAAGTCACAACATTAAGAATACATCAAACCACACACTAAATCCACACGGCCATCTTTCTTTTGGTTTGTCTGGCTGTTATAATTGAAATACAGAAGCCAATCAAACTCTAATGTTAAAAATGTAAGGGTCAAGAGCCCAACTAATGCAACCACTGACCACTATGATGGTTGCTTAAAAATTGTAATTTTTTCCTTTGGTGATTCTGCTTGTCATCATCAGGTGTCTTCAATAATGATCAATCCTTACTTAATCACTAATTATCTCATTAACTCTAACTCTGCTTCAGTGTTTACTTCACACTCTTGAGCGTGGACTCATATATACATTGCTGGACCTTGAAACATTTTACTGCAGTCACTATCAAAACAGTTGAACATACCATTACATGATAATAGCATTAATATCAGCAAGTAGCAACATCATTCTTTTGTTGCTTTTGCTATAACTAACAAGAAAACAGCAATTTGTAAAACAGCAGCCAAGAGGCAAATTGCCCAGCTAAAGCAAACGTTTCTCACCATAACGGTGAGATCAAACTGAACACTTACTTTCAAACAGACATCAACATCTAAACCTCTGTTTATCTCAATAAGACCTTTTGTAAATGTATGACAGAAATAAAGTCAATCTGGTTTATAATAGGTGAAGCTGGTAATGCTATCTTTGGAGTTATTTAATGAAGTTGGAGCTTCATCAAACAATGTCCAATGAGAAGCTTCCCGCTTAAATCTTAATTATGATGTTAGAGGATACAGTATAATGTTATCAATAAACATTTGTAGAATGTTTTTAGAGAATGTTATCCTACCTTTTATCAGAACATTCTGGGAACTAAAATAAAACTAGCCACTGAAAACATTCCCAGAACATGAACCATTTCTAGCTGGGCTGTTATTTTCTTTTGTGGACTATATGTAAACATATTTTGTGTGAAATAGCTTATTCAGGTCAGTACTAAAAAAAATAACATGCATATTGTATGATCCCTCTTAAAAAAAAAAAAAAAACCTTTTGCAAGGTGTATGTAAATTTTGACTTCAACTGGATATTCAAGGAAAACAGCTATTTGATATTTAACAACATTACTGTTTTCATTGCATTTTAAAGAAAATACATATAAATTGCTGGTGAGGAGGAGAATTCTTTCAAAACAATTTAAATTCTTACTGTCCCCAGATTTTTAAAAGATAGAGTACACTGAGATGTATTTACATTATCTTTTCACTGTGATGCAGAACTACAAATTATTTCAAGAGTGGAGCACTCCTGCTAAAATCCACCTTAAGTATCTTCAAGAAGCCTTTATGCACGTCAATGATCTATATCACATCAAATTGTTTTCATTCCTTATGAGAGAACTGAACGCTTGACCATATTCAGAACCTAAAAACATAAATATCGACTCATGGCTTGATTTCACTAATATGGCTTGATTTGTTTAACCTTACAGCTTCATAATACAAACCCAGCTGAATGTGTTCAGTCTGTGAAAACAAGCACCAATAATGGGAAAAGGGTTAATACACACTGACCCAACTACATCCACTGACTTTTGGTTGTTGCATTTTGGGACATTTTGGCTTATGCATGACGGTCTGCTCCCTGTACTCTATCTAATTAACCACGTAACACACTCAGACAGACGTCCACTTCTAATGTCAATCATTGGATTTCATCAGCTCTAAAGGAACTAACAGGAAACGTCCCTCCAGTTGCTCCTTTGCTGAATTACTGAATTATCCAATCAGTGGCATTTACCTCTGCACATATCACCTGAATGATGGAAGCAGCCTCCATGCTAAAAACACAACTCAAAAGAAACAGGAGATTATAAAGGGCAACCATTTGTTGCTGAGTGCATCAGCTGTCGTCATCGATGATCATGTGCCACAGAGAAGTGTCTCAAAACAGAAATGTCCATGACCCCAGACCGTGATTGACAGTCTAATAATGGCTACACTACACAAGGCCATTCTTGATAAGGAGCTCAGTGCTTCAGAACTGCGGTCTTCTCAAGAGGATGCTGTGTCCGGCCTGGGAAAGCTGATAAGATGCTCAGTCCTCTTCACTTCAGAGCAGCACTAGCCATCTGATTGGAAAGCTGAAAGTGCTGCTCTCTCCAGGATCAGCTGCTATCAGACGGGTTTTAATAGTTCACATGCTGGAGCTCTTGAAGGAAAAACATTCCTCTGGGATTCAACCGCAGTCAAGATAAAAACATTGAAGGGCTCATACAATATATTGATCATATTTTCCTCATACTTTTGAAATACAAGAGTTTGCTGGAAAAAATCCTTTCAAACAAGATTCATTTATTTATATATTTATTATTTCATTTATTGAAATTAAACTGCAAAATCAACTTGTTCTGAAGTTATGAAACCTACAGACTTTTCAAGATAGACACTATGGTCAGGGTTAGTTAATAATAATAATAAAAGCAAATTAGACTGTGAGGGACAAATCTATTCAACATCAAACATCAACAATAACGTTTATGTATGTGTTAATCAATGTTTGTATAAATTAAAGTCTAAACTAAATTTGTTCATCAAATAAAGCAACCGTGTCTATTCAAAAGACTTGGATTAAACCGTTTACAGTGGACTTTTATGATTTTGAAATGTCATGTATGACATCAAGGGCGTCCTGAATCGCGCTGAACAGACCTACTACCGGTACGCTTTTTTTTTAAATATCTAGATCAGTTTAGTGAAACAGACTTACCATCTAGACACGTCAGTTCTTAGGTCAAACACCGGCGTTACATCCGTTATCACTGTCTGCGCGGGAAAAGCCACATGTGACGCATGCGCGGTTGAATCCTTTGCAGTTTATTATAAAAATCAACATAATTATCATATCCCAGACAGCACACGTACGTCTGGCCGACGTCGGCCCGTGAACGGAACGTCGGCCTCATGGAATTTAACATCTAATAAGCGTCGGCCAAGCGTTGGCGGGTATATTCAGTCGGTGCTCTATTTTCTCAGCTCATCAAACGTCGGCCCTGAGTCGGATCACTACCTCAGGCCGATGCAGCGCTTATTTGTTTGCACGTTTGCCCAGTTTTTCATCTCTTAACAACACACCAGAGAGAAGACACTCATCCCAGCGACATCTGTTTTCAGGTAAGTTTTCACTTGATGTAAACAACATATTTTGTTAATTCTTACACTTAAAAGTTACTCGGCACTCGATGTAAGTTACTGTAGCGCTGGTGAGAAAACTTTGGCTCATTTACAACTAACGTTACCTTAATTATCTAACAGTTGGTAGTATTTAAAATTACTGTTAACGTTAATGTGTTTCCAGCAATTTGAGGAAGAGCTATCGTTAGATGCTGAATAGACGGGACAGAACGGAATGCTTAGGTCAGATCAGTTTACCTTAGTTTGTTTGTTTTTATTTCAGTAACGTTAGTGTTCTTGTCCAAATGTATATAGTGCCCGGTCAGGCACGGACAAACTGCTTCACCATGACCGGGCGGGATGTTTATACCGCTTTACACAATGTAAACGTCCAAAGACTAAAGCTCTTGATCTGGCTTAAGAAACAGTTAAAACAATAAAAGTTAGGGCTGACGTATTTGATCCTTCAAGCCAAATCCTAACTGCTTTTTCGTCATATTTTTAACTGTTGCAGGCTCTGCCAGAAAGAATCCCGTGAGCTATTGTAAAGGTTCGTTTTTTAGTTTTAAATTCATCATAAGGTAATAATTGAAAAAGATTGTAAATTATGAATGTAATGTTTTAATTGTAGATGTTTATTTATGTAAATGCTGTGGTGAAGTTCGAGTCATTCCACACTGGAGCGGAAAGCAGAGTTGCCATGGAAACGGGGCGGCAATACCACAACTGACAGGAATAACTCCGTCTCTCGCTGCTGTTTTACAGTTTTCAGGTAAGTTTAGTGCCTAAAATCATACAAATGTTACATAAAACTGTTCTTGACACGTTTCTTACTTGTAATTGACATGTTTCTGTCGAATATTTA
Source organism: Cirrhinus molitorella (assembly GCA_033026305.1). Lineage (NCBI taxonomy): Eukaryota > Metazoa > Chordata > Actinopteri > Cypriniformes > Cyprinidae > Cirrhinus > Cirrhinus molitorella. The sequence goes on along the minus strand of CM065119.1, from coordinate 24,176,596 downwards.
CTTCATAGAAATGATTTAGTGTTTTCGAAAAAGTTCGTTAGCATCTCACAAACGAGGTAGGCTAACAGGCTCTGACCAAAATAATACGTCTCTAAGGTGAGCTGTTGTTACGGTTCGTTTTTGAGTTTTACATTTATTATTGGATAATTGAAAAAGACTGTATTATGAATGTAATGTTTTAATTGTAGATGTTTATTTATGTAAATGCTGTGTGAAGTTCGAGTCATTCTACACTGGAGCGGAAAGCAGAGTTGCCATGGAAACGGGGCGGCAATACCACAACTGACAGGAATAACTCCGTCTCTCGCTGCTGTTTTACAGTTTTCAGGTAAGTTAATGCCTAAAATCATACAAATGTTACATAAAACTGTTCTTGACACGTTTCTTACTTGTAATTGACATGTTTCTGTCGAATATTTACTTCATAGAAATGATTTAGTGTTTTCGAAAAAGTTCGTTAGCATCTCACAAACGAGGTAGGCTAACAGGCTCTGACCAAAATAATAATATATAAGTAAGTAACACTGAGAGTGTTAATTTAACACTGAGCGTTTTTGCTGTGTAAGTGATACTTTACCTAAAACTTAAAACATAGTTCCTATTAGTATTTTTATATTCTGTATTTTCTTACTTTTTTCCTTTAAAAAAGTTAGTTTGTTTCCTTCTAATAAAGCTGGAACTGGATACTAAATATGGTTGTCTTTGTGACAGCTTGTTTTGTTCCTAGATTTTTCCATGCTGATGGCCTGCTGCACATCAAGTCAGAGTGGGACTAGTAAGTAAACTCTTCTAAGTAAAACATGGGACTAGTAAGTAAAATCTCAAACATGCACTACTGTTTCATAAATTTTGGTATGGTGAAGTATTTTCTATGGAGGACGAGAAATTACTTAAGTATAAATAAATGGATAAATGCAGAAATAAAAAAAAAATACATAAATGAATAAATAAATTAATATATAAATACATATATAATTAAATGCTAAAATAAATAAATGTAGAAATACATAAATAAATGAATAAACAATTAAATGCTGAAATAAATAAATGCAGAAATAAATAATTGTCAGAGGTGTATTTATGTAGACGGTTTCATCAAGCATGCACGTTGCCATGGTCACGTGTCTGAACCTAAGTTGACTTCTGGTCTGTCCTCCGCAAACAATAAAAACAACAGCAAAGTCCGTCTAGAGTAGATTATTTATAATAATTAGCAAAAATAAATAAGTAAATTAGCTAGTAAGTTGTAACTATGTCTAGTCAGTATTATTTTAGAAGAAAATATACCATTACAAGAATAAAAGAAAAAAAACGTTATTTGGCCAAACTTATATGCGACAAAGTTGCACTACCAGACCCGTTCAACAAAAGGTTGAGGCAAGAATGCTTTTCTACATGCCTGTCTGATTTACCGGATATCAGTCAGGTACACATTTGAATACCTAGTGGAGAAGGAATGTGTATATACACAGGAGGCGTTTAAGGCATATCGCAGCTTGGATGCATATAACTATTTTCATTCTGGAAAAAGTTAAATGCATAATAACTTGCACAAATGGAAATACCCGTGCTGTTGGAAATACCAAGTGTCAAGGGTGACTTATAAGGGGAGTTTTTTTGCGGTTATTGGTTGTGGATTGGCCTAAAAGAATATTTGAAATATTCATTATACATAAATATACATTATAATAACAATAATTATTAAAGAAATTAGCCATGATATATGTCATGTTGTACAAAATACCACTAACTTCACACTGAAAAGACCAGGATATAGTTAATATAATAAATATAATAGCTGCAAAAAGACTCCCCTCGTAGTCACCCTTGACCAAACACTTGGTTTTGAAGTGACAGATGGGCCACTCTGCAGACCATCCTGGACGCACTGCTCCACAGTAACAAAAATCGTACCGACATGACTACACACCTCTCCACTGCTGCACAGATCCAGATAGACATTTTATTGAAAAAGGTGTAATCTAAATGCTACTGTAAAATATAATTTTAGTTTATTGTTTAGTTAGCCAGCCATATTTACCCTGCCATGCATGTACAATGCCCACTCTGGACTTCGCCGGATTTCCTAGCAATGATCCACGCGGAGTAACTCTTTGAAAGCGTCTGACCCGCCTCGATTTCACCGTAAACAACACGGGTGTTTCCATTTGTGTAGGTTAGTATGCATTTAACTTTTCCAGAGAATAGTTATACGCATCCAAGCTGCGATATGCCTTAAACGCCTCCCGTGTATATACACATTCCTTCTCCACTAGGTATTCAAATATGTGTACCTGACTGATGTCCGGTAAATCAGACAGGCGTGTAGAAAAGCATTCTTGCCTCAACCTTTCGTTGAACGGGTCTGGTAGTGCAACTTTGTCGCATATAAGTTTGGCCAAATAACGTTTTTTTTTTCTTCTAATGGTAGCCTAAAATAATACTGACTAGACATAGTTACAACTTGCTAGCTAATTTACTTATTTATTTTCACCAATTATTATAAATAATCTACTCTGTTGTTTTTATTATTTACGGAGGACAGACCAGAATTCAACTTAGGGCCAGACGCGAGACCATGGCAATGCGCGTGTGTTCGATGAAAACGTCTATATGTATTTCTGCATTTCAACATTTATTTATTTCTGTTTCCGTATGTTAATAAGGTAGGCAGTCCTAACCTCTCTCAATGCAGGATTGGTTAAACAGGATCGCTGTCATTACGGCTGTACTACTGTGGATACTACGAGTACCATCATTGCTAATGATTTAATAGCAAATGCATCAAGCCACTGCCTTCCGTTTCATTTGGTAAGTGTAGTCGATGATTTAGTTCAGCTCAGTGCTGATATGGATGCAGACCTTGATCCAACTCACCGGTGTTATGGTTCAACTGGTGGCCAAGTTCCTGATTCAGATCCTCCACTCCACATGTCATTGCATTCCACGATTCTGAAAGCAAAACCTGACATGATATTAAGCTTTCTAATAAAGGCAGACCTGCTCATTGCATTTTAGTATTCTAGTGAATCTCAGCGTAATCTGTGCGGTTCGATAGCTCATTGCGTTCATGACTTTTCACATGGAGGCTTTTTCAGCGCGTGTTCAAAACCCAGACTTTTTTGTTCATTTTCTGTACTTAAGCTGCTTTAAGCAATCATACCAATAATTTTTCATTTTTCCAAAATTGTGTAATGAGCAAGTCTGCCTTTATTAGAAAGCTTAATATCATGTCAGTTTTTGCTTAGGGCTGTGCCGATAATCGGACGCGATATCATGCGCATCTCGTCAGTAATGCCGGTTTTGTGATTAGTCGTAAATCTCATTCACGTGTTCATTCATGCAGCCGTGTTTACTACACAGAGCCGTAGTTCACTGATAAGCAATGCAGTTTTGCGTGCATAATCGATATATCTGGCTCTGTGTAGTAAACGTGGCTGCATGAATGAACACGTGAATGAGATTTACGACTAATCACAAAACCAGCATTACTGACGAGATACGCATGATAATTCGCTTCCTAATATCGCACAGCCCTATTTTTGCTTTCAGTATTGCCAAATTAAATTACATCTGGAGTGGAGGACCTGAACCAGGAACTTGGTCACCAGATAACATGACCACCAGTTGAACCGTAACACCAGCGAACACAGCTGGATCAAGGTCTGCATCCATATCGGCACTGAGCTGAACTAAATCATCGACTACATGTTCCAAACGAAACCGAAGGAATAGTCACTTGGTGCATTTGCTATTAAATCATTAGCAATGACGGTACTAGTAGTTTCCACTGTAGTACAGCCGTAATGATCCTGCATTGAGAGGGGTTAGGACCGCCTACCTTATTAACATACGGACACAGAAATACAGAAATAAATGTAAAAATAAATAAATGTAGAAATAAATGTAGTATAACACAAATGGTATAAAAATAGCAAAATTATTTTTATACATTTATGAATTTCTGCATTTATTTATTTCAGCATTTAATTATAGATTTATATTTTTATTATATATTTTATTTATTTTATAAATAAAATACATAATAAATACATACATAAATGTGTATATATGTGTGTATATATATATATATATATATATATATATATATATATATACATATATATATATATATACATATATATATACATACATACATACATATTTATGTATGTATTTATTTATACTTGTCATTTCTCGTCCTCCATAATTTTCTGCTCACCACCATTGTATATTTAATTAATAATATAGTTAAACAGTAATATTGTAAAATTAAAAAATACTATTTTCCATTTTAATATAGTTAGAGAAGTAATACAAAGCAGAATTTTCAGCATCATTAGTCTTCAGTGTCACATCCTTCAGAAATCACTAGGTGTGTTCGACTTAACACCGCGCTCTTGGCTAATCTCGTTGACCGCCGTCTGTAGCTGTGGTTCAAGTCGAACACACCTATTCTAATATGCTGATTTGCTGCTCAAGAAACAATTCTGTTTATTATCAATTTTGAAAACAGTTCTGCTGCTTCACAATTACAGCATTTATTTGAAACAAACATGTTTGCTTTAACTTTTGGTAACTGATGGTAAGACACTGATGATAATTAGAAATGTTTCTTGAGCAGCAAATCAGCATATTAGAATGAGCAGATTTCTGAGGCATCATGTGACACTGAAGACTGGAGTAATGGTGCTGAAAATGCAGCTTTTATAAAAGAAATTTAATTTCACAATAAATTTGCATAGAAAACTTAATGTTAAATTGTATAAAATATTTTATACTATTGTTGTTTTTGCTTTTGATCAAATAATTGCAGCATTGGTGAGCAGAATAGACTTCTTTCAAAGATGTAAAACATTTACAAACTTTTGAAAGGTAGTGCAAATTAAAGTCACAATGTTCCTCCCACTTCAAAGGATAGTTTACCTAAAAATGAAAATTCTGTCATTAATGACTCACCCTCATGTCGTTCGAAACGCATAAGACCTCCGTTCATCTTCTGAACACAAATTAAGATATTTTTAATGAAATCCAAGAGATTTCTGACCCTCTATAGACAGCAAGGTCAAGACACAGAAAAGTAGTAAAGACATTGTTAAAATAGTTTGTGACATCAGTGGTTCAACTGTAATTTTAGGAAGCTACGAGAATACTTTCAGTGCACAAAGAAAACAAAAATAACATTATTCAATGATTTCTTCCCTTCTAGGACAGTCTGTTGCCATTATCAAAAGTAACATGATGCATGTGCTTTCCTCGGTTTGTGTTCTACATCAGCAACATCACACACGAGTCATGATACTCTCCATAATGATGGCAGACTGTCCCAGAAGAGAAGAAATTGTTGAGTAAAGTTATTTTTGTTTTCTTTGTGCACAAGTATTCTCGTAGCTTCATAACATTACGGTTGAACTGCTGCTATTTTAACAATGTCCTTACCACCTTCACTCTATGAAAAAAAGGTACAAAACTGTACCTTTTAAGGTACTGTGGCATCGCTGGGGTGGTAACATGAAGGGTACAATTTTGTACCTCTAGCCAGAGGAGGGACTTTCAAGTCACAGGCAAGTCTCAAATCCCATTTAATGAACTAATTGACTAATTAATTGATTTGATTGTGCATTAGTGATGCTGTTATTGAGAATTACAGAGCTTCAGATGTTGATGTTTTATTGGTTAAAATGATGCCACCATCATGAAGATCAGCATTGGCTTTTGTTGAGCTCTTGACCCTTGAGATTTTGAGGTAGTCATCATGATCTGGCTGAATTACAATCAAAGTAGTTATACGCACGCACGCACGTATGTGTTTAGATTTTGTACAATCAATCCTGTGAAACTGCAGCATGCAAACAAAATATTGCTGGAATAGTTACAGTGAATAGATTTTAGAACTATTTAATGCATATAAAAAATAAATTGAACCCCAGAATTATTTAGACACACACAAACATCAAGAACCAGAATATGAATCTCAACAATGTTGACAATCAACAAAATGCTTCATGCTGCAATGTTGGGTAACAACATAGTAAAAACTCCCATCATGCACTGCTGTATGAATAATCATTGTCACCACTGTTGAGGATCATATGACAAGTGTTCATGTCTAAAAGCCTGAACCACTATATTTTTTCTCAATATTTAAGGTGCCATTTTTTAAATTTGCCTGTGACTTGAATGTCCCACCTCTGGCTAGAGGTACAAAATTGTACTCTTCAGGGTACCACCCCAGAGACACCACTGTACCTTAAAAGGTACAGTTTCGTACCCTTTTTTTTCTGACAGTGTTTCTGTGCCTTGACAGTGGTAGGACCCTTGCTGTCTATGCAGGGTTAGAAAGCTTTCGGATTACATCAGAAATATCCTAATGTGTTTTGAAGATGAACATGAGGGTGAGTAATTAATTTTAATTTTTGGGTGAACTATCCCTTTAAATGATACTGTGGCATATGTAGTCCATTCCATAGATTGTGTCTGTTCATCAAATACTGAGGGCAAATAATATATTTAACAAGGGATCTAAAAAAATTCTGATTGTGATTTAAACCAGATAGTAGCAAAATACACACAAATGGGCAACAGCAGCTGTGGCACTTGGCCTGTAATGACGTCACAAAACTCTGGACTATTGACAGTAGTAAGGATATATCAAAGTCCACTAAGAGAGGTTTTTTTTTTTTTTTTTTTTTTTTTTGTATTTTATTCCTTAACTTTGAAATGGCCTTCCTGATAATGTTCAGGGCGCAGGCACAAATTTTTAGCTGAACATTCACATAAAGCATCTCATAACATTGCACTACAGTTATATGTAAATAAATCATATTTTGTCTGAAAAACTGCTGCTATACTAATCTTTTTCCTTTTGCTTTCCTGTTTCTATCTCTGGATGCCATCCCAAAGTTACTAGAGATTACACCAGTTCCAGATTGGGTCCAGCCTCACTTGTGAAGACTTCAGATGGCACCAACACTCACAAACACTTCAGATAATGGCAACTGTACATGGACTTACAAAACTGACAGATATTATCCTTATATTGCCTTTAAGTGTAAATTTGATGCTTTGTATAAATGCAGTGTTTCTAATATCTATAAATGAACAGTATTTAACTCAGAGTTATGCGTATCTATATATCCCCTTTTATTTGTGAGTAACACTCTGGTGGATGACACAAATACAAATTTGTTGAAAAACACACTTTTTGCATCATCAAAATGACAAACCACTGTTTTTTTTTTTTTTTTTGCGTCATGCACCAGAGTTTTGCTGACAAATAAACTTGCTATCTCTGAGAAAGAATAAACATGGTTCTTTTACATGTATTAACCACATTGTAACAATACGAAGTGGACTGAAAATTCCTGAACTTACCCTTTAATAATGTTGAAGGTTAGGATTGGAACCCTTAAAGAGACTTTAGTGAGATTTTATCAGATAATATTTCAGAATTTGTATCATATTTTAAAACATTTAAACTTTTGTAGTGTTTGCTTGGTTTTTATTTTGTGTTCATGTAGCTCTTGAAACTGTTTTTGCCATTAAAAATAGTTTTAGATTCTGATGTGGCAATAAAAATAGATAATTACTAGTACTCAACACATAACTTATTTTTTATAACTTATCTTTGAGTTGCTCTCATATGGACATTACTTTGTTACCAGAAGATCTTCCACAATGAGTCATTTTCATTGTAGCCTTGAAAACATGTATTTACTGCATGAAATAAGTGTTCATAAAAGTGCGTATACTTGTACAACACTTAACCATGGTTTTACTATAGTAAAACAGTAGCAACCATAATGGAGAATTAACCATGCAGAAAAGTTTTTTTTTTTTTTTTTTTTTTTTTTCATAACAAGGTTGTAATGCCATTAATTATGCTTCAGTTTGTTTGTTGTAATACTTTAGTAAAACTGGGGTAACCTTGACTATAGTAACTATAGTTTTTGAAATCATGGTACATTTGGTAGTTACTATGGTTTTACTCCAACAATCATAGTTAAACCATGTTTACTGTAGTAAAACTATGTTTTGTGTACAAATACAGTACAAATAATCGTGAATTGAATTGAATGCTTCTTATTTGTAAGTCACTTTTGATAAAAGCAAATGTATTTGTTAAATGAAAATGTATTTGTATATTTAATATGTTTATTGGAAATATTAATAAAATTACATTGTTATTGAGATTGGTGTGTATTGTTTTATTATAAACCAGCGGCTGCTTCCGCGGGTGGTCCACTAGACTAGAATAATAATGAGCAAAGCGCCGGTGAACCTCGCCCACGCAGAGCAGCCGGGATTTACGGCTGCATCGTCCGAACGTCGGCCGGAGAGCATTTGCGATCAGCGGCCGATGTCGAGGCGACATCTTGCCGATTAGCAAACGCGTCTCTGAGCGACGTCGTACCGATGGAATTTTGCAAATCGGGACGACGTCGGCCCAACGTATGTGTGCTATTAGGGATAAGATGTCATTATTAGAGCCCGTTGAAGGGTGTGTCCATGGCAGCCTGACAAACTTGGATGTTTCACCATGAATAATATAATTCAGGCATACAATGTCCAAGTCCTGTCCTGAACACATGCCCATGACCATTCAGTTATAGTGCCACCTGCTGGCAACAGGAAGTGACATGTTTTACGTTCTAACGAACTCCTCCTAGAGATTTAATGACATCAACATTACATTTGGTAAGTCTAATCTAAAGCCTTTGCCAATTTAAATTGAGAAGATCTTAAGTTTTCATTAAAGGATGTGTCATGTAAAATCGCCATGTAAAAGCACATGTAGAACACATCTAAAGGCCAATATTTAGTTATAGTCATAGCTGCTTGCATTTACCCTGTATTTGTGCGAGAAGACATAACACTGGAACACTGGAGCGGTATGTACTCACCCTTTCCTTTCGAAAAAAAACAGGACATGCTGGTTAGGTAGGTTTTGATGCTGAGATGCTGGTTTTAGTTGGTTTATGCTGGTGCTAAGCTAGTCCTTAGCTGGTCATGTGCTGGTCTCTCCTGCTCAGGACCAGCATAAACCATCTTAGAACCAGCTAAAATCAACCTAACCAGCATATGCTGTTTTTTTCCAACAGGGCAACGATTTAACACATTGAGGAGGAACTTACAAAATTGATTTGCAAAAAAATCCAGTAAAATTAAATATTATAATTAGGTAGTAAAACGTTAAGTGTTGCACACTTTGTGCATAAATTAATGTTTATTCTGTAAAATATTTGAAACGGTGTTTTGTGTTATATACTATTGAACAGAATTGTGTAAATTTAATTTAAATTGATACAAAATTGAATGTGTAAAAAAAAAGTTTCTGTAAAAAGTTTAGAGTGCTTGCAGTGGCCTTCGAACTGAACATGTTGACTCCTGTATTGTAATTTCACTTAAGATGGCGTAAGACCTTGTGAAGTCTATTGTGAAGGGCACTCACACAACCGACTAGAACATACATTCATTAGGGCCCGAGCCCTAATGGGTGAAGGCCCTATTGTTCTTCTAAGGATTTTTCTTTTTTTTCAACCTTCCGGGGCTTTTTGGGGGTCTTAACATGCTCAGAAACTCTTGAAATCATTGGAATCTACGGCCTTCAGGACCCACAGAGGTTGGGACCCGGCCGTGGCATAGGGGCTCTACAGTGCCCCCTGGAACACAGTCAGAATACTTGATATATAGCGCACACATACTTCCATGTATTCATATGAAACTCGGTACACATATAGATCTCACTGAGCCGAACAACTTTCGCACTCATGTCATAGGCTCCGCCCAACAGGAAGTGAGCTATTTAGGGCTGTGTAAAAAACACTTGCTCTGAAATTTGATATACTCCTCCCAGGATTTCCATCGGATTGTCACCAAACTCACTCAACATGATCTCAAGACATTGGGAATGCAAAATTGCAAGGGGATTTTTGATATCTCGAACAGTTTGGTCATGGTGAGGCGCCAAATTTATGGTGAGAAATGAGAAACAGGAAGTGTCTAATAACTGGGGCACACATTGTCTGATTCTGCTGAAACTTCATCAGTTTGTACGTTGTACGATGCCGATCGCATAGATGTGACTATTAGGAGTCAAAGTTATAGTGCCACCAACTGGCTGCAGGAAATGTGTCATTTTCAAAATGCTTTAAATTCAAGATCTTAATTTTACTCTATTTGCTTCAAACTTCATCAGTATAATGTGAAAATACGGCCGATGAGACTGTGTAAACAGGTTGTCAATACATTAAATGCAGTTTCCATGGCAACGTGTCAAAGTTTAAAATTAGTTTCCTGTGTTTTTGAGGCAGTTAACATGCTTAGATTTCCATGAAACGCAACACACATATCAGCATTAATGATAGTTAGACACTGGCAAAAGCTCATAAATGGGTGTGGAGGAGGCACTCTATAGCGCCACCTTTTGACAATATTTGGGGGTTTGTTTTTCCTACAGAGTCCAAACTCAGTACACTTCAATCTGGACAACTTTCTAATTTACATATATTAGCTACGACCTACAGAAAGACAGCTATTTTGGTTTTAATATGGATTTTTGGAAAAATCAGGCTGTGGAATTTTAAATACTCCTATCAGGAAAATCAAGAAATTCACACCAAAATTTTTGTGCAGGAATTCTTTTCCAACATCTTTTCCTATGGTGTGACAATACAAGCATCACACTGGTGGACACATCATAGGATGATTCAGCCTTTTGCATCAATTAGGCAGCCGTTCGAGTCCCAGGTCCGGCAGGGATTGTCGGTGGGGTGAGTGATTAATCAGCGCTCTCTCCACCCTCAATACCACGACTGAGGTGAGACCCTTGAGCAAGGCACCAAACCCCCAAACTGCTCCCCGGGCGCCGCACCGATAGCAATATGGCTGCCCACTACTCCAGGTGTATGTTCACGGTGTGTGTGTGCACTTGGATGGGTTAAATGCAGAGACTTTTCCATAGTTTTTTATAATGATAGATGTGCAGAGTTTCCCTAAAGTTGTATATGAAGAGTGCAGATGCAAACCCCCCTAAAAGCCATCTCAGTCAAAAATTAGATAAATGATTGAATGCTGTTGACACATATTATACATCCATCAAATACTTTTACTTCAAACTCGCTAAAATCCCACTCAGCCCAATCAGAAATACCAGTACTTACATAGAAACCTATACATCGGAGCCTGATAAAAATGCATTTTTTTTAAAGAAAGATGTCAGATGGATTTAGTGGCTTTTGCATCTGAACTCTTCATATATTGTTATTTTTTTTTGTGTGCCTGTGTGTGTTTAACTCTCTTGATGTCATAGTGTAACCCTTTCATTGCTGTAACCCTTAAATCCAGACAGCCAGAGCAATACTGTAAATCCATGTGCCCGCTGTGCACTTTTTTTATTGATTGCATCAGGGTGGCAATTGCGCTGAGGGGGAGGGCCGCCCGCCCATCGCTGCTTGCAGCTATATTTTTTACTTCTTTTCCAACATAAATCTAAAGAAATGAGTTTATGTCCCCAAGCCCATCTACTCAAAACACACAAGCATAATTGTAAACTAATTGGCACAGGCTTTTTTACCTTATGTGGTTCTGTAAAACCAGATTTCATGCATGACAAATGAAATTGAAAAACGGGATGAAACTTTACACAGACAAGGTCAGGAAATCACAACAGTTTTATCACAACAGTCTGATGCAAACAGGTATAAAGTTATGTGGCTATGCTGCTGACACTATATGCACTGCCTAGCCCATTTACTTCCAATGTAAGTGTATTATTGTAACTGTCATGGTTTTTGCAGTTATTAAACAAACTTGAAATAGCAAAAATATTTTCTGTGGTAATGTGAATTCACCCACAAGTTCCCCGACTACTGTCAATAGTGCTTCAGGTAAACCCGAAACATCACTTTAAAGCAGCTGAAGCAGCATGAAACAGCAATTTTAGTAAAAGAGTTGAAGTGTCTTCACTTATTCTATCTATATTCTAGACCAGGGGTGCCCAAACTCAGTCCTGGAGGGTCGGTGTCCTACAGAGTTTAGCTTCAACCCCAAAGACAGACCTGAACCAGCTAATCAAGCTCTTACTAAGCCTACTAGAAACTTCCCTGCAGGTGTGTTGAGGCAAGTTGGAGCTAAACTCTGCAGGACACTGGCACTCCAGGACCAAGTTTAGGCACCCCTGTTCTTGACACATCTTGCATATAATAATATGTACATATATAATGTTGTCTATCCTTTTTTCTTCACCACAAGTCAAAGGCCTATGTTGAGGAAGTGGTATAGTTTGTATGACTCCTCATTTGGCTCTTAAAGTTTCTTCCTCATCTTTCCTTTCTTGAAGCTGCCACGACCAAAGCCAGATTTCATCACTTGCTGCAGCCGCTGTCTTCCTTTGGCACGGAGTTTCTTCATGTTGCCACTCTGCAGAAACTGCTGTTTGGCTTTCTGTTTGCGCTGCTTAAGGATCTGGTCACGGTTTTTCAGCTCAGAGCGCACGCGTGAGCCGCTCCGCTGCTGAGCCGTCTGCGATTGAGCTCCACCTTGTCCTCTGCCTCTACGACCTAAAAAAAAAAAAAAAAAAACAACACAAATACTCACAAAGAGAGAAGCTGTGACATTTAATTAAATGATTTCACACATGAAGTGGAAATAGAGACCTAAGGGCTGAAAGAGTTTACACCACATTCTGCTATTCTTACCGCCAAAGCTCCTCCCTCTGATCCCTCCTCCTGTTTCTCCATCCGAGTCTGACGCTCTGTCATCAATCTTATACTTCTTCTTCCAATCTTCATAACTGGACCAAAGTCAAGAAACCCAACTGACAAGCAATTATCAGCTTCAAACCTTTACAGGTCCACAAGACATCAACACTGCGTCTACTGGCTGTCGTGTCTGTCGTGAACGTCATCATGTTGGCATGTCATCAGTGCAGCAACAGAATGTTATTCAATTAAAGCAGAGGTGTCAAACTCCAGTCCTGCAGAGTTTAGATGCAACTAAAACAAACTTGGGGGGAGTTCCATAAAACAAGTTTACCAAATAAACCAGGCTTATTTCAGTTAGTTTAACTAAAACAGACTAACTATTCTATTGGCCAGCTCTAAACTGATCAATGTGGACTGTTAGACATTTAAGGTATTATAAACATAAGCATCATGAGTGTATGTAAAGCTGCATTTTAAAGAAGGATACAAGCTCTTCTTCTTCTTGTTGCCGCTGACCACCTGTCCACTTTCTGTTTTGATTTTCTTGTTTTTGTCCTCTTTGCCCGTGTCACGGACGAAGCGTTTCTTCTTGCGATCCCTGCGGTGAACACGTGTAATTTGTCCATAAGCAGACGTATGGACAGAACTGCAAACGTAATCATGGGAACGTGCTGCTTACCATTTCATCAGGTTCTTGTGCTGGTTTAAAGTGTTGCTCTCGTCTCCCATCAGGTCCAGAACTGCAGAAGAGGCCTGCTGCTCGAAAGCGCCCCCGTCACCACCTAGACTGAGCCTGAACAAACCCAAACATACACATTCACACTAAACATCCATGCTTCCCAACTCAATATGACTCAGCATGCACAAGTGCTGTCTTACCCGCGCTCTGAGTTGAAGTCTTTGGGTCTGTATGGGATGTAAAACTCCTCATCTTTTCCAGATTTTCTGTTCTTTTTGCTCTTCGGTCTGTCCGTTTCATTATCTTGATTTTTTCTTTTCCCTCCAACCACCTCTGAGAACACAGTCTGGAAAGCACATGGATGCAAAAAAAACAAATCACTTTTTTTACTCAATATTGTGATTTAGATTTAAATCTTAATTTTAATTATATTTTATTTACACACACACACACACAACATTCATAAATGCATTTCAGTGTTGAATATGAATTAGAAACTTATTTCAAAAGGAAACTTTGAGCTTTGTTGAAAAGCTGTAAGATGTATGTATGAAATGACATAACACAAGAAATATAAAATGTAACAAGTCTATAAAATGAAATGACAAAAAAAGTCAATAAGTATGTTTTTAGAACAGACATAACACCAAAAAAAAAAAAAATTCAGAATGACCCTTAAAAAAAAAAGATGATAAACGGAGCAATTTAAATAGGGTCCTCACACTGCAGTGCTCAGGCCCTAAAAATCAATAAACAGGAATGTAACGTCTCTAGGACAGACATAACACAAAAAGAGTAACCACTCTAGAACTGACATAATGGAAAAAAATAATCAGTATGACCCTAACGTCTCAGACAGACATAACGCCAGAAAAAAAAAAACACAAGGATCAATATGTATGAACGTAACCTTCCTAGAACTGACAATGCAAAAAGTTCTAAATGCAACAATAAAATAAGTATGTCCCTAACCTCTCTAGACAGACATACAAACAAATTATTAAAAAAAAAAAAAAAACACAATAACAACTGTAACTTCTATAGGACAGACAAAACAAAAAGATTTCTATACATTTGTATGAAAACAAACTGTATGATCCTAATGTTTCTAAGACCGACACACACACAAAAAAATAATAATAATTTTAAAAAAATCTGTAAATATGACTGTATATGTATAGGACAGACATAACACAAAAAGATACAAAAAAATAAAAAAATAAATAAAAGTAAGTTAGTTTGAACCTAATGTTTCTAGAATAGACATGATGCAAAACAATAAGGGTAATCATACTATCAAAACCATAAAAAACAGAATAAAAAGGGAAACTTCACAGAAACTAGAATGGTTACAGACACTCGCTGCTTTACGTTTTAATGTTTTTTTACATTAAAGTATACTGAACGTTTATTAATAAAGTGAAAACACAGTAAAACTTTAGTCTACAACTCTAAAGTAGTTGTGAAGAATTTCACTAGTTTTAACTCAAAAACACCTGCCTTGCATTTAGAATACAATTCAGGCACGACCACTCGTGAAAAATAACTTCGCAATGGCAGTTATGTCGTATCAAATGTCTATTTTTTTTAACAATACTTATGACCACCATATCTTTGCATAAATTACATGTAACAATGATATTAAATGACCAAATTCGAAACACACCTTAATAAAACGCACCATCTACAGGGAAGATAACGAACCCAGTAGATGAACACATTGCACAAAGTTTCCCATTTTTCTTATAGGTGGGAAAATGTAAAATTATGTTATCAGTGGATATGGTTTATGAAACAAGAAATATGTGAGAAAATCCCGGGTTTCACAATAAGAGATTGTGAGATCTTGTAAGAGATTAGTAGAAATTGCATATGTTCACATTGATTTTATTAAGATCACAAAGTCCTAGTTCAGCTGCAAAACTCAATGCAATCTGTTTTAAAGCAAGATATTCAGAAGCACATGAAATCTGCATATCTGAAGCACTACAGCACACTGTCGATGCTCACCTGAAGCTCATCATCCTCCTGATCGTCCTCATTGTTTTCCGGTTTGGTCCTGGTTACGGTGGAAACTGAGGACTCGATTATCCGCTCCGCTCGTGCTTTAGAAAACTTGTCGACCAAACGATCATCTCGTGAGCGCTTGGCTCGCATCACCTCGCTGGCGCCCGTTTTGTTGTTGGAGTTGATTTCAAAAATAGTCTGAGGAAACAAGTATATGCAGATCAACCTATAAACATCCAGACTGCTTTACACATATGATTTATACAGTGCCAATGAACCTTAACAGGCGCATGCGAGCACTATATGCAATATGCAAAACCATATGAATGCCCTTGTTAAGGATCATCCACCTTCATAAAAATCTGAATAAGGCATGGCACTGAATGTTGCATGCATTGCAAAAAATGAACGTCTTCAAAGTTTCTGTCTTGTTTTCCAATACAAACATCTAAACATCCTTAAATCATGATACATTTACTGGGCATGCAAAATGAAGACATGAAGTCTAGTTTTATGAGAAACTGAACAAAATTAAGCTAAAAAAGAAGAAATAGAAATAGAAGAAATTGATTTCCCTTCAAATGAATGAAAACTTCTTGTATAAAGTATTTGCTTCTTGCATCTTGATTTAGGAATCTCTATACAAAAACACTAAGGAAGAACATCACATTTTTGATGGGGAGGTACAATATTTTGTCAAATTAAATTTATTAAAGTAATGCAGATCAGTTAAAAGCTGTTTTTTTTTAAACTATGAAGTCTAGATCATAACTCATTGTGTGCTACCTAGAAAGTTACATCAATAAACCACACTGATGTATCGCATTTCCTTTAAATTTTGCTTACATTCTCTTTACTTGCGTAAAAAAAATAAAAATAAATCTAGTCTAAATGTACTTTCGTAAAACCTGCAGAAACCCAGCCTCACGCATGGGTCATGTGGACTCATATTATGATTTTTAGGGTGTTTTAGTCATTTTTTTGGAGCTTGGCAATATAAAAATCACAACTGGCTTTCCTTTACATGAGAAAACAGAGAAAACAGCTCAGATATTCTGCTCTTCAGGTTCCACTGAAGACTCAAAGTGATGCTGAACAACATGAGGAGAGTAAATGATGACAGAATGATAATTTTGAGCCTTCAAAGAGTGTGTTTCATGTTAATGACATAAGATAAAAAAAAGAATAAACGACATACAGATTTAGCTTTGTAGCCCTTGATGGAGTCCACCATCAGCAGCCGGTCCAGCTCCATCGGCTCCAGCCCAGAACCTGAACAACACATAGTAGCTCAGAACAGAACCGACATTCAGCAGGACATCCCGTATGCTTACAACAGGAAGTGGCAGCTACTCACCCAGCAGAGGGTGAACGGCCATCGAGCAGAAGTCGGTGTTCTTGACGCGTTTGATGGACTCTGCCGAGGGGTTTGGCCGAGACTTCAGGTACTGCTTATATGCGTTCCCTGCGATGTGCTGGAGATTCTGGAGATCCAGCGAGTTCTCATGGGCTGTCAGCAGCTGAGACTCTTCATCGTCCAGGATACTCTGAGGAACTCGGCCGAACACACCATCAGCGTCTGAAGACCATCAGACACAGAGGATGTTTAAAACAGGCAACAAAGACAAAATTACTATATATAAACATGGAAACAATGTTTATAAAGTTTATCTTCGGTGTGAAATTAAAAAAAAAAAATAAAAAATCTGTTCTACAACCAGTTATTACCCTTTAATTTCCGTACATCTGTAGTATTTGCCTTACCATGTGTGTGTTCAGGGAGAGCGAGCTGAATGGGTCGACCCAAGAAAAGATGAAGGTCATAGAGGTAAGGCACTTCATCAGGACACACCAGACTGAAGGCAGTTCCTCCTCTGCCCGCACGAGCCACACGACCTGAAAAACAGAGATTGGGGTTAGAGTTCCACCTCAGACCGCTGGATGACCTCCAGTCTGTTCTGTTACACACCGACTCTGTGCAGGAAGAGTTTGGCCTTCGACGGGAAGTTGTAGTTGATGACGTTGTCCAGAAGTGGGATGTCAATGCCACGGGCTGCCACATCAGTGACCACCAGCACCATGGCCTTGCGGTGGACGAAGCGGCCGATGTTGATCTTGCGAGCAGTCTGGTCTAGAGCGCTGTAGATGTAGGCGCACTCAACACCCTCAACTGTCAATAGCTGCAGACACAGAGAGAAACATGTCAAAACCAGGGCTGATTAATGAACGAATGATGAGCTACTAAAGCATCCAGTCCAGTTTCAGGGTTCATAGAGATTAGGGCTGTGTTCGATGCATCTGTACACCGTCACAGAGATTTGACGATTAGAGTATCGATACAGTGGTCTCTGTGTCGATATCACGGCACATGCAAAGCAGTCGACAGCACTTAATTTGAATACAAGAACACCGTTTAAAATGGAGTAGAAGAGTAAAAAATAATGAATAGAGCATAATATATATAATAAGATAGGCTACAAGGTTTAATCTGGCCGCAGAGGAACACAACCTGGGTTGCCTGAGACGAAATCCCCGAAACAGAGCTTTCCACTTGCGCAATATGGAAATATCTGCTAAGTGTGTTACTTATCTTTGTCAACCTGGAAATCATGTGTATGCGCTCTCTCCAATATGGATAAACGCACTAGCTTCCTGAAAAAACTGGTTGTATTGCAGTTTAGCGATCTCCACTTAAATATTCTATTCTCAGAAAAAATGTAATTCATCAAGTGTTAATTTATGATAGAGACAGTAAGGGAGAGAGGCTGTGTATGTATGAATTACCACTGTTTTGCCATGTTTCTTTATTTACAGTAAGGTTATGGCTTTAATTGCTTTAAAAACAATGTTACTAATTAAGCCATTTTATTGTTAAAATTTCGGGGGATCTGAATGTCTGCGCGCGCAACGTTCTCTTTTTAAGTGAAAAGTGTGTGCGTGAGATACAGTGAAGGCAGTGCATTACTTTAGAACTCTTCTAATTTTGTATTTTTTTTTAATGTAGAGAGTGTGCTAATTTATGTAATGATAACCTACCAGCAATGTAAAGATGATTTGTTTTTATATATTAGAATGAGTACAATACAATATCAATGTATCACAACAAGTACATTATTATTTATGGGCTTAAAATACATTATTATTTATCGGCTTAAAAACAAGATGCAAACAATTAGAATATTGTACCTGGTGGGAAATGCTCAATGTAAACATGAAACACATGCCATTACCTATACTGGATTGTGGTACAGCTATGGAGGCCCTTCATAATGCGGTCAACTGCCTGTTCTGCCAATAGTTAGCAATGGTCCTATAGTATGGAGTGTTTAATAAACAGCTGTTTTCCTAAATTCTGCCAAGTTGAAATTCAGTGCAGTATCGTGATATGTATCGTATTGTGACTTTGCCGGTGAGACACAGCCCTAGCATAGAGACTGTAAAATAAACTTTCAAGGATTCTTCCAAGCACTATTTTTTTTATTTTCAAGGACTTTAATCAGATATCTCACTTATCAAACAATGTCTTTCAAATAAATAAACAAATTAATTTTAGAATATCTTCTAGATCGGAAGTTTGTGTATCACAAATCATTTGATTTGAATCATTCAATTCAGGTAATGATTCACAAACCCATTCTGACCAAAATACAATGATTTGTGTTATACACTCTGGAGTCCCAAACTAAATCAAATGACTCGTGTACCAGTCTAAATCAAATGATTCACAATACGTGATTTAAAGTCCTGATCTGAAACAAATGATTTGCGATTTGCGATATGCGATCCGATTGGAGTGCTTGGTCTGTTTTTTTGCTAGTGAATCGCTTGAAATAAATGATCAAAGTCATGAGATAATCATGAATAAATTCTAAAACAATTCCGAAGCAATTCCAGCCTAAATGACTCATGTTTCTCTTTTCACATTTTCAGCGAAAACATTTTACTGTTTACGTCAGTACTGCTACTGGCTTAGCTCGCTAGTTGTAGGACTGAAATAAGCGAAAAAGTATGCCATTTTTTTTAACTGCATGAATTTTGCATAAAAAGATTTGTGCTTATTGAAAAGGTTAAACATTTCATAGATGTATTTCAGTAGTTCAAGCACTTTTCAAGTACCTCTTTAGAAATGTTGCCATTTTCATGGGTTTTCCAGGCCTTAAATTTAAAAAAGTCAAATTCAAGTACTTCAATCACTTTAAGCACCTTATACAAACCCTACAGTTTGCTCTCAGGACATGTAAAGACACAGTAAAACAGATTTTCCAAATAATTTCATACCTCTTTGAGATACTCCACATGATGTTTGGTGGCTACAAACACCACAGTCTGTTCCGGCGGCTTCACCACGTTTCTCAGCAGATGTAGCAGAAGGGCTGGTTTATCATCCAACCGCAGGTGGAAAAATGAAAGCTGGCAGAGAAAAGGAAAAAAAAAAGAAAAAAAAAAAAAACCATGAATGCTATTTAACATTAAATTGAACAGAAGTGACAGTAAAGACATTACAAAAGATTTTTATTTCAACTTTTTTTAGTAAACTGTCTGTTCATCAAATAATCCAGAAAACTAAAATGCATCATGGTTTCCACTAAAAATATTCAGCATCACACCTGTTTTCAACATTCATAGTATTCAGAAATTTCTTGAACAGCAAATCCACATATTAGACTGATTTCTAAGGGATAATGTAACACTGAAGACTGGAGTAAAGATGCTGAAAAATCAGCTGTGATGACAGCAATAAAATACATTTTACAATACATTCACATAGAAAACAGCTATTTGAAATTGTAATACTAGTTCGTTGTTCGTACTGTATATTTTTAATCAAATAAATGCAGACTTTTTGAACAGCAAAGACTTCTTTCCTAAAGATTAAACAGGATGATAATACATCCTCATTTTTGACAGCCTCTGTAAAGTCCTCATACATTATATGTGCATTTGCATTTCTTTGACCATTTCATTGTGATCCCACCTTCTCACCACAACTGGCTGATTATGTACAATGGCCGCAAGCTATTGTTTAAAATGTTTTTCCGTCATTACCTCTAGCAAGTATGAAAATAATAGGAAAACAAAGGCAAAACCTGGACATTTTAAGCAATTTAGACCAGGACATGTCAGAGTAAAAGAGGACGTATTACATTAAAAATATCTTGACAAACCCAAATAGTAGCGGAAACTGACTCTTTTACTGGTTTAACATATGCAGGTTTATTGTAAATGATTTATCAGTGCAGGTTTTCATAATATTTCATCAAAGCTCCACTTCTGAAACAAGCAATCCCTATTTATATAGACACTTTTCACCATCCAGTCATTTCGACATTGATAAAATCAACTCTACCTTCAGCTGGTCACTCAGTTTCGTATCCACATCCAGACGAATGAGAACCGGCTCTGTAAGGCCTGTCACAGAAAACACAAGGATCAAACTATCAGTGGAGCTCTCAAAACATGCCTGTGATGTCCTATAATGAGATACAATCACATGTATTAACATCTAGATTGCAATTACCAGCTCTGGCGAACTCCACAATCATTTTGGGCAGCGTGGCGGAGAACAGCAGGGTCTGTCGAGTGTCTGGAAGACGTCTGATGATTTCCTGGAGCTGCTCTGCAAAACCCATTTCAAACAGCCTGGAAAAGCAGAAATGACTCATGAACACAAATAAACTCACTCTTGAAATGAGGATTAATGAATAAAATGCACACTTAATCTTCGATTTCAGCAGTATGTCTGTTCTCACCTGTCAGCTTCATCAAACACCACATACTCCACGGACTGCAGCTTCAGGTTCATCTCTTTGATGACATGCATCAGACGGCCAGGTGTACCGATGATGCTGGAGAAACCAGAAGAATATCACACAACCTTCAAAAACAATAGAACTGCACGATTCATTCAAATTAAACCAAACAGTATAGCTGAGTGCGACAAATAATAGTGTGATTTGATAATTATATGCACTGTGTGTTTCAGAGTAAAGGCACACATTAATTTACACATGAACAGCTCAAAACCCAGTATTTTCAGCATGTTGTTTCACAGTAAATTATCACACACACACTCTCTCATGCTGTCACACTTTCTCACACACGCAGTAACACACAAACACACACTCTTTTTCTCTCACAGATGCACACAAGTGAGAGTGGCGCCTTACATGTCTGGATTCTCGTGAAGAGCAGCGAACTGTTCATACATGCTAAAAAACAGAAACGACACACACAGAAGGTCATGGTGACGAAACAAAACAGAATAGAGCTCAACTGAGTCAGGTCACATTATTTCTCTAATGCTCTATACAATACTGATACAACTCAGACCCAAACTTCATTGAATACAGTATGATCGAATTGAAACTCAACACACCTGTCTCCACCGAGAATGAGTGCAGTTTTTAGGCCAGTGAACTTTCCCAGCTGAAACACACAAACACTTTGAGTAAATGAATAAACTCTCCTGCAGGTAAACAACATGAGTAAAGTAGTGACAACCCAGACCTCTTTAGTGAACTTCATGGTCTGCAGGGCGAGCTCTCTGGTGGGCGTGAGGACCAGAGCCCGGGCGCCTGTCTGTGCCTGCGGAGCCTTCAGCTTTTCAAACATTGGGATGAGAAAGGCAGCTGTTTTACCACTGCCTGTCCGGGCCATGGCCACCACATCCTTCCCATCCAGAATCACTGGGATAGTCTGAGACCAACAGAGAAACAGGTTGAATGTACATTAGAACACTATAAGAATACACACTATAAAAAAGTTGTAAACAAAAAGATTATTGAAGTACATTTTACAATAAAATACTATTTCAGTTTTTCTACTTCAATAATTGTTACTTGCCACTTCTTTGTAATTGTTTTTAAAATTTTGAGTGAAAATAGTTTTCTAACGTTTTTCGAATCAAATCATATGAATTCATATGAAATGGACAACTTGGAAAATAGTTACCTTTCAACATGAATTCCCTCATGTAACAAAAGAAACTGGAATGAAAGGCTCTTTAAGAGATGCTTGTTTTTAAAGATAAAAAACTAAACATACTGAAACAAAGGTCAAACACTGTCAAAACCAAGTCTGTGAAACCACTGATCTATAATAGAGAACTGGATTGCTCATGATGTCATAAAAGTGAAGCCACCACACCGCCATATTAGTATTCCCTAGTATTTGCATATATTCCATTTAATGAATAGGAAATTATGCTATTTTAAAGAGAAAACAGTATTCATTTTGAAGCAGGTAATGATTTGTTTGTTAAATTAATAATTAATTTAACATTATATACATAACATTTTACCCAAAATCATTACAGAATTTGCGTGATCTTTAAGAGTCTGAAATAGATCTTGCTCAATCAGACACATTAAAAATATGCACATCATAGCTCTGAGAAATAATGCTGAATACATATATATGGACTTAAATACAAGAAGCTGTATTTCAAAGATTTACATTTCAATACAACGAGCAATATAGTAACAGAGGCTTGTATTGTATTATTTATTGCATATTCAAAAAAAATTCAGATACCAATACCAGATATATGGTAATGTTTATTATCTCCTCCATAATTAGGAGCATAAAGAAATACATTTCGTTTTGGATCAATTACCTGTGCCTGAAAGTGAGCAGCTGACACACATTTCAATATATCGTTTATCCTGCCTGAAAAAACTATAAACATTCCAGTTAACATCTTAAATAAAAATTAATTTACATACACATATCCTAAAAACTAATCCTGTGCGAATGATACGCTTGCTTCAAATCGGGTGATTTTAGGTCAGTGGTTTGCATGCGAGTCAATGGTGCTCCCTGCTGGTAGGGAATAGTAAGAAGGCGGATCTAACACTTCCGGTGGCTTCACTGCCTAATGGCATTTTAGGGCACAATGAGCAATCCAGTATTATATAGATCAGTGTGTGAAACTCACATTTACATACACATTTTGAGAAATGTCTGTTGTCTCGTCTTTGTCCATACAATGAAAGTCAGTGGGGTCCAATGTTATATAGTGTTAAATTCAATTAATTACTTTCACATTTCCTAGCAATTTTAAAAAATGATTTATATAATACATATAATACGCAGTAATGACATTTGCTGTAGTTTGCGTTCACCATAATTTTTGCTTCTGAGAACCACAGAAATGTGAAAAGAGACTATTCATGTGTGTCCATGAGCACAGCACATTACCTTTCTCTGGATGGGTGTGGGAACTTTATAGCCCTTCTTCATGACGCCTTTATACACTGGATAACTCAGACCTGCGTAAAACCAGAGCACATTGACTGAGTGAACCTGTGACTGATTGATTGATGATGTTGATTATGTTTCACATAAACGACTCACCCATGGACTGAAAGCCTCCAGATTTCTTCTTCTTCTTGTTCTGGGCTCGGACAAGCTCTCTGGTATCGAGCTCCACATCAGAAACACACTCGGACGAGGTCGGGAATCGAGGAAGTCTCCTGCTGGACTGGACAACACACAGTGATGTGAAAACATGCTCTTTAATTCATGAAAACACTGCGTCTCCAGTGAGGTCAAGCACACGTTACTCACATTCTGTTGCATAAATCACATATTTAATATTCATAACACATTCAAAACCTATATGCTATTTTTACATTATGGGTCTTGGGCTTAAAGTATTGTTATTACATAAAACACTCATAACTTGACAATTTAGCATAAAACATTGTATCTGGTCAGCAGCTTTTCATTAATAAGTTAAAACGAACATTACCATGTGTTTACTGCATTTACCATTCTTTATTACCTGGAAAGTTTTCAAACTACATAAACACACTCCACTTGTATTAACTTGCTGCAATGATTCAATGATTCATGGCTTATCAATAAGCATACATATTCATGTCGATCAACAACATTCAGTCCCAAAGGTGTGTGTGAATGTGAGGAAAGTTAAATGTATTTTACAAAAGTTTTCTGGCACTAACATAACTATATACTTAATAATAAACAGATTATAATATAATAAACAGGTAATATCACAAATAATATTTTTAACAGTACCCCACATATACTCAGGTCAAAATGACCCAAACACTAAACATGTAACATTTATTTAATGATTATATCTCAAAAATATTGAGAAAAATAATATGCTGAAAGAAAATAAAGAAGGTCTATTTTGAGGGCGTTAAAGCATTTGAAAAGTGTAGTTACCCAACTAAAAACTATTCCTTTTTTGTTTAAATGTTTATGTATCTTCTGTGGGTCGAGACGGATGAGGGTTGAAAATTAAATCAAACTTTAACAATTAAGAGAATATATTAAATACATATATTATCAAAGCTGAATATATTTTAATAACATACGACATCTGCTGTCATTTTTAAACTATCATCAGATGTTAATGCTTACACATTTACACCACACAAATAGTGTGTGATTGAAATAAAATGAAACGATAATTAACAGCAAATCCGTTTTGGTGATAATTGTGACTCACTATGTCATGATCATCTTTGACTCCTGCAGCCACTTCAAACTCTTCATCGTCAGACGGGAGCTCGTGGTCTCTGTGAGCCGAGCTCTTCTTCCTCTTTGTCAGCTTCTTTTTTCTCTGCGCCATCGTTTTTACTTCTACAAACCTGACGGCTTCAGAAAACGTCCCTATTTATTAGAAGAAATCAGTCGCTCCGTGAGATGAAAACACCGGAGACGTTCGTAAAACACGTGTGAAGACCTTCCTGCGCATAGAGATGACGTCAGAGGACGAGTCGCTAGAGTTTACCGCGCTGCCGCCTGCCGCACGATGGCGCCATGCAACACGTTCTGCGTTTCAACGAATTTAACACTCACTCAACAATTTGGTAATATTTCACTCCCCAGAGTTTCTAAATTGGTGGTTCACCATAATTAATAGTTTAAAGCTTATATTTTAGCATAAAATAATGTTTTATATCTTAAACCAAGCATTTTGTCATAATGTCCCTGAGGCACTTCACTGAGATTGTATTTAGAAAATTAGGCTATAAACAAAATGTGCATAGTGTCTTTGATTTTTTGGTTATAATGTAATGTTTATGATTTATTTGTGAAAAATAATTATTAAGTATACATGAGCAGTAATCAGAGACACATGGTAAGTAAGATTTTTTTATTTGCTTAATAACAAGTGTAAAATCCTTTTTAAACCAATCCTATTTTGTCTCTTATGGGGTTGAGAAGAAATGTGTCTAAATTTGAAAAACACTGAAAATAAAAATGTCTGAGATGGGAAAATATGCTTTTTTGGAGGTTTGATATGTGCCTATTTATGTGGGGTATTTAAAAAAAAGGAATCATATGTAGTTGAAAAAAAAAAAAAAGTTTATTCTAAGTTAAAATGTTACCGAATCCCATGAATGAACTTTAAACATGCTTTTTTAAACCAGTAAATTAGACTAAGACCAGGTATAATTATGGTGTAATTTAGGCTACTTAGAATGTTAAGTGAACTAAATTAACAAACCAAACAAAAATATGTCATATTGTCTTTTCGTTACACAAATATGAGTGGCCCAAAAGAATTCTGTAATTTAAACAAAGGCAATAATGCGGTTATGACATTTCCAGTGATGACGTTTGATTGATCCATTTTATGATTGATCCATAATGTTACAGAAGAGATGACTACCATTTTATGGGAGAAAAAAAAATACTATGGAAGTCAATGGCTACCAGCAACCATTATCCACATTCTTCAAAATATAGCATAGCGGAAAAAAGAAATCCATAGTCTGATACAACTTGAGGGTATAAGCAAATCAAGACATTTTAATTTTTGTGTGAATTATCCTTTAAAAGTACTTTTGTCCCGTCCAGCTGGTGGCGCCCTAAACAAACACCTCATTCACCTATGCCTAGAAATGGCTCCCTTACAGCCTCATTTTTACTCCTGTCAAACACTGAACAAGAAGGAGCATTCATATGAATTTGTATGATGTTATGACTTTGTACAAATCAAATCGCATGAATTCATACAAAATCCATGTGTTTTAATGAATAATCTAATGTGACAAAAGAAAACAAGCTTTTTAAGAGACGCTTGTTTCCAAAGAAAATAATAATAATAATAATAATACGTTTTTGCAGACCCAGCTGTAATCATTAAGAATCATTGGTTCCCTCTGGATTCAGTATGTGAAACTGACATCAGTCCAGATTGAGTGATCAAACCATTCATTCTGAAGAGAAACACAGGAGAAACAAACCTGTTTGTTCAAATATTCATTCTAGTTTATTCTAATCTTAAGCACAGCTGTACGCCAGACGTCCATGCAAAACTGCATACATGATGAAACAAAAACACTTCCACTGTATGAATGAAGCAGCAGTATTATTTGCACAGAAGCCCAGACTCAACTGATAATCAATAGCATGAAGCCAAGCATCCATCACAGCCAGCGTTTCTGAAGCCCTGTAAATGTTTAGAGCCGCAGCTTTCAGCTCAAATCCCTGGCCTCGCTCCCAGCATATGATTAAACAGAAAACACGAGTCCTTCCCGTCCTGTAGATGGGGGAAAGAGATTTGAAAATACATCACGAGATTGTTCTCATCTCACTCTCGTGTGCCTGAATGACCTGCGCTGATGGCAGAATCATGACCTTATCATGTCGCTTTCAGCATATGCTTGAACACAGATCGGCATTATTCTCTAGACGGCCGAACTCAAGCTGTGTTTCATCCAGTAATCTCCCATCCACATGTATTAGTTTTATTTGAATAGACGGTGAAGCTAGTGTTTATGACAACAGTTACAGAGATCATGTGAATTCAAGAAGCAAATGCTTTCATGATCATATTTGTGTGACATGCAGTGTTTCATCAGAGCCGATCAGTCTTAAATCTGACAGCAGTTCATCATAAATTACAAAAGGCATCTGATTTCTTCTGGGCTCCGACCTAATTTCATAAAAACTGGCACAAGAAATGAGTGTAAACACGATGCCATCTTACTTATTCTCTTTCAAGTGAGTAAATATGCAGGCAGGAGACTCACTGGCTCCATCTGAAGACATCAGGCTAACGAATTACCAGCTCATGGTTGCTGGTGAATATGTGTAGATTCAAATCCACACCATACAGAGGATTATATTATATTTGGAGGATAAAGCTGCTGGTATTAGCAGCCGCGTCTGACATGTGCAGGACTTGCTAATGTAACGTTGAGAAACCAAATAAACTCTGATTATGGAAAAGCCTTTTCTCTTGCTTGTTCGCTAAATTCAGAGACATGGTCGGCATGTTTCTACCAGATCGCTTGAGGCCGTGCCGAGGCACTGAGGGAAATCAAAGATTATTGAGTGGATCATGACTCTAAGCTGTAAATGTTCACGTTTAAATGTTACCCTGTCATATCTGTGTCAGATTAATAATTAATCTTCAGCTCTATAAATCTTGGGCCGATGGAACTGACTAAAGTTAAAACAGACCATCCAATTAACATGAGAGGTAAATCCTGTCGCAGCAGGACACAGGCATCCTGTGGCATTATGTTTCTGTCTTTGTCTTTTGTTAGCACATTACAGTTAGGTCTGATTTATTCATCCATATTTATCATAAACTAATAATGAGCAATATATTGTTAATATAGTGCTCACAAGATGTATTATCAGGGATATTATAGTTTAACTAAACCTAAAACCATAATAATAATAATAATAAATATTGCTGCAAGCAGCAATTACGGGGCCAAGCAGTTAGGGAAGCAAGACAGCAAGCATCAGAGCAACTGAAGCAATGAGTAATTGAAGCCATTTTAGGATAATTTTAGTCAAAACGGCTGAAAAAACATAAATGCAACCTGTAGTAATATGATTTATTGGCTTATCACCAAATCGCCGTGGTGCATTCTGTGTAAGTTGACAATGGCACAGACAAAGTTTGGTGTCAATATGCCAAAGCATTGCAGAGATACAGCCTCAAGTGTCATTTTGGCATCATGCCTCATATCTGTTGCTGTGGTATGCGAAAACGGTTTTGTATATCAACACAAAATCCATAACATTTTGTCAGCATGGTCTATAGATGATATGATTCGATTTTGGTGAAGATCGGACCAACGTGTTGACCAACATGTAGCATTTTATATCATAATACTCTATTGTAGTCTATGGCAATTTTATGTTTTGTTCAATCATAGCACCACCGAGCGGCACAATCCAACCAAATTTTTATGTGTCCTTAGAGTGTGCCCATACATATATGTGTCAAATTTGGTAATTTATTCGTTATTCAAGAACAGTTAGACGAATCAACCTGAATTTTGTAACGTTTTACATTTACATTTACATTTAGGCATTTGGCAGACGCTTTTGTCCAAAGCGACATACATGGTCTGAAAATGATATGAGCAAATTTTGGTGAAAATCAGACAAACCGTCTAGGATGAGTTTGAAAAAGTAGGTTTTACAAACTATTAAAAATATTTTAAAATATTGGTGTTCATTTGACTCATGAGCCAAGGAATCAGAGGAAGGTTAAGAAAAAAAAAACTAATAATAATGGTAAAAAAAAATATTTAAAAAATGTAACCAAAATTAAAATGAAACCACATAAAACAAAAAACTAATTTGAAATAGTAATAAAAACGTTAACAGTATCTCAAAGATACTTAGTATATAATATATATAACTAAAATATATAACTAAGATTAATAAATGTTCTAGAAGGTCTGTTTTCTAAGATGTTTATGAAATGTTTACCACATAACAAATAAAAATATGAAGGAATTAATTCATTAAAACTTTGCTTTTTTTAAGTAAATTGATTAAGTATCATCCTTCTAAGCTCATTAAATCAGAAGCATATACATGCCATAAAAAACACTAATGGAAAGTTATTCCCTTTTATGAGACACTGATTTTAACTTGTCCAATGTCATTTAACACTAAATCAATTTCAGATTTTTCAACATAGCTTTTATCAACTTGACATTTCAGCAAAATTGTCTTGCACAGATATTCCATAATAGACAAATTACTCTTAACTGCATTACAGTAATGCGGTTATTACCCTATAACATTATGCCATTTGTTTCATTAATCTTTACACATTTTCAACAGCTCTTTTAGATTAGGTGTCATTCTGTATTATATATTAGTTACTCGTTTACATTTACATTTATGAATTTGGCAGGCGCTTTTATCCAAAGCAAATTACAGTAAAGGAATACAACAAGCAATTCATCAAGGATGGAGTCAGTCATCATTCAAAATAGTAAAAGCTAGGACAGGACTTAAGGACAGGACCAAGATTAAGGGATAATGGGCTTTATTTCCGAAATGAACTGGTTTAAATCAAAAGCATTATTTAATATCACTAAATTAACTTAAAGGGTACATAACATGCACAGTTTCACCTAATCTCATGTTAATCCTGAGTACCTATAGAGTAGTAATGTATCCTTAATATCTCCAAAAAGTCTTTAGTTTTATTATATTTATAAAAGAAAAATACAGCTTTCCGTTTTTCTCCGGAAAAAGCCGAACTTCTGGAGGCGCGCCGTGGGCGGAGCTGTATTCGGCGATCACTTGCGCTGGGATTGCCAATAAAACAGACATTTGATGTTGTTTCATTTACCATCTGCAGTTCTGAATCATTACCAGGATCTTTTATAGCTGGGACCACTCCATCTTTCAGTATCAAACAATGTGCAAATCCAGCGTCGAACTGGTCCTCGTATATGAAACATTCACTTGCTAAACTCCATTGCTGCCCCAGAAAAAGGAACTGTATGCACTGTTCACGTAACGCTGGGTTCTTCAGGAAGCTGAGCAAAGTTATCTTTGCCTTACAACCATAACCACACTTCTTTAGAGACTTTCTTCCAGAATGAATCCCTTGCAGAGTGCAGCCGAATGAAGCATGTTGATGGTGCGCTCTTTCTCACGGTCTGGCCAACGTTATCGCGGGCGCCACGGACGCGCTTTTCCGGGAATGCCACGATCAAAAACTTGACTTGACTCAGGGACAACAGCTGTGACTTGACTTAATTCTGAAACAACGGCTGTAACTTGACTTGGGAGGTAGAGTAGGTAGAGGAGCTGTGACTGGACTTGACTTGGGAGCTCTCTTTGAGCCTGGCTCAGGAGCCCTCTCCGAACATATTAAGCTGATGGTCAGCAGGCCTGAGAGTTCTGCGTCATTGAGCTGATGAGAGCAACAACTGGTATGCTTGGCTACATGGGGGTCGGCGTGGTTGGGTGCTCGGAGGCCAGCATGCTTGGATGCTCGAGGGTGCTCTTGGCCGTAAACTCAGGCTGGGCGGCCATATTGGCCGGGAATACAGGTTGCTCAGAGGCCGGTGGGCTTGATGTCAGGGAGGCCGGCTGACATAACGTCGGAGAAGCCAACAGGCTTGAGCTGAAATGGTTGTTGGTGGGCTTGTTAGAGGTGAGGCCAGCAGACTTGAAGGATGCTGATGCCGGCGGGTTTGCCATATGAGAGACAGTCGGACTGGACTTGAGGTTGACTGGAAGACTTGACTTGGTGGTGGCTGGTATACTTGACTCGGAGGTGGTCGACAGACATGACTCAGTGGTGGACGGCGGACTTTTTCGCGGCCCACACTCTTGTCCTTCTTGCGGCTTGTGAGCTTGATCTGGAAAGGGCCGGTGGCTCTGGGCTGAAGACGAGGGTAGTGCTCTGTACGTTTTAGGTGCACTCTTGGCTGAGGACAGGTGTGGTTCTTTTTAGCGCTGACTGGACCGATATGACTGCGGGGTGAGGCAGCTTCGCCTCCAGATGAGTGTTCCACAGACACCCATTTCTGGGTATGGGAAATCATGGAGGGACAAGGGTGATTGCGGTTGCTGGCCAGGTATGGGGAGGTTCTCTGCAATGGGTGAGCTGGTGAGGCCCCGTGAGACTCAGTAGGGACTTGATGAGACTGGCTCTTACTCGTATTATCTTCTTCTATGTCATAGATAGAGCCGTTATAGAATAAGATTGATAAATTCAGTCAAAGAGTAATCACACATGGGAAGACTGCAACAGATAGTGTGCTCATCTAGTCCCATCTGAAAAATCGCACATAACAAGGCGTCGGGCCAGCTCACCAGATGGGATAGATACTCATCCACATACCCCCTCCAGGAGGCAACCACCCTGACGTAAAACCCAAAGCCGGTCCTCAGCCCATTGCCTCTTCGTCTTGAGTTGAGCCATCTAGGACTGCAGTCCGTAAGGTACCTTGTAGTACTGTGTCGTTGTTATAGTTTCTGTTACAGGGTGGTCTTCTTTCACGGTTGGATAGAGGGCAAACAACACAGGTTTCAATACACACAGATATTTATTGGAAAAACTCATAGAGGCTTCTAAATGAAAGGGAATAAGGAGGTGAGTTCCAAATGGAAGCAGAGATTCAACAGTCTTATCTGAACATGTTTCAACTTCTTCTTTCCACAGGCAGAGAGAGATCCAGACTTCGGCAGGCTGACAGAGGCAGGTATGTAAGTAAATGTAAATGTAAGGCAGGCAAGTATCCAACACAATGCTTGAGACCCTACACAGCAAAAACGCTCAGTGTTAAATTAACACACTCAGTGTTAATTTAACACTCTGAGTGTGGACACATATAGACACTGAAATAGTGTTAAAATAACACTGAGCAGTGTTGAAGTTAATGAGATAATTGGGTAATTATGAATAAACATTAGTATAGACACCTGATGATAACAAGCAGAATCACCAAAGGAGAAAATCAACATTTTTAAGCTACCATTACAGTGGTTAGTGTCTGCATTAGTTGGGATCTTGACCCTTATATCTTTAATATTAGATTTTGTTTGGCTGCTGTGTCTATGTTAAAACAGACAGACAAGTCAACAGCAGTAGTCATCAGGTGATCATGCTTTAACAACAACATCATTATTTCACCTAGAGTCTAATCTTTTCCTTCACTGATATTAACAGCCTTGTAAACCAACAATAGATCCTATATTTTCTATACATTTTGGATAAGTTTCATTTAGACAGCTCTTGTTCAAAATTCAAAAAGATTTATTTTAGGCACACACAAACATCAAGAATCTGCGTATGAATCTCAACAATGGTGATAAACAGCATATTTGGAAAAACAGATGATCTCAAAACAAATAGAAAGACAATGTGGCAATGCATGATGGGAACCATGGATGAGTTTTGATTGGCTACCACATGCTTGTTTGATGCTCACCGTTGTTGTGATTCTCATGCTGATTCTTGATGTCTGTGTGTGCCTAAACTATATGTTTTTTTTATTATTATTATTATTCAGAACTACTTGAAAGAAATCTTTTCAAAATGTATAGAAAATACAGGAACTATTGCTGTCGGTTTACAAGGCTGTTATAGTCAATAAAGGAAAACTCTGAGATTAGACGCTAGGTGAAATTAAATATGATGTTAAAACATAATCATGAGCGCCTGATGACTGCTGCTCTTGACTTGTCTGTTTTAACGTAGACACAGCAGCCAAACAAAATCTAATATTAAAGATATAAGGGTCAAGATCCCAACTAATGCAGACACTGACCACTGTAATGGTAGCTTAAAAATTTTGATTTTCTCCTTTGGTGATTCTGCTTGTTATCATCAGGTGTCTATACTAATGTTTATTCATCAGCTGTTAATTACCTAATTATCTCATTAACTTCAACACTGCTCAGTGTGATTTTAACACTATTTCAGTGTCTATATGTGTCCACACTCAGAGTGTTAAATTAACACTGAGAGTGTTAATTTAACACTGAGCGTTTTTGCTGTGTAAGACCAACTGACGAGTGACTGTGGTGCATGTGCCTTTGTAGCAGGAGGTAAGTGGTTGCAGGTGAGTGTAATTAGGCTCGGGTGACTGTGATGATGTGAGGGAGGTGGTACTGGTTGGTGAGGCAGGAGATTGTGTGACAAAATGCATGTTTTTCATGACACAAATTCACATTTAAAACTTGCATTTATCCACAGTATTGAGAGATATTGAACAACTTCAGAGGATGTTAGTGTAGTAATCAATAATCAAAAACAATGCACATAATGTTGTACTGTTGTATGTTTCTTTGGATAAAAGCTTTGAATAAAAATGTCTTCAAAATGAAAAGATGCCTGGACTGCAAATCCCTTTTCCAAATACATATGCATATCTCCTCATTTATACAGCTGTATATAGGGTAAATAATGCACAAATCTGTACATAAATCTTCTGTTGCAGATTCATTCACATTATTATAATTTATTGTTAAGTCTTACTATTTAAATGTTTTCTGTTTTCATGTCAGGTATGTATGTACATATGCATGTATGTATCAAGAACACCTTAAAAAACCACAACAAATTTATTGTGTGCCTGTGCACACTTGGTGAATAAAGCTAATTCTAATTCTGCTGTTAATTAAAGTGTAACTACAATGTAATAACACACTTATAATGTAGTAGGACCCTTGGAGTGGATAACTGTGAAGAGCTGTGATGAAGGAGCATTAATGTCCTCTATTGTATTGAATTTCAGCAGTAGCGATCCTGTTATTGTATGAACCGTCACATAATATATCATACAACTCTGTGAGTTTCAGAAGGATCAGACATGATCAGCTGACTGACATTACATACATTGTTTCTTTGGAGTAACCAGAATTGGTAGTGTTGTGAGATTTTATCAGAGGTTTTAAACTTGAAATGGGCAATCCTCAATCTGTAGTCTATTTTGATTTCACTAAGTGATTACCGTGAATCACATTCCAGATCACTTCCACAAAATCAGCTTTACTCCAGAAAAGCGCAGCGCTGTGTGAGGAAAGACAGGTCATTTTGTTATGAAATCGGACTGATATGACACATGATTTGTGTTTTGTTATTAGAGCGTGCTGAATCCTCCTGAATGCAAACTTTGCATTCAGTTTTAGCTTCAGTCCATCACTGAGTGATGCTGTATCAACAAAGCTACCACTCTCTTCAGAATTAAGCTTTCAAAAAAGGTTTTCACAGTGATACCCTAGAATAACCTTTTTTGATTCCCCAAAGAACTTTACAGTGAATAGTTATTTAAAAAAGAGCTATCATTCTCTTATTATAAACAACATTTAATAATCTGTATTAGAATATTTTTTCCACTATAAAGAACCTTTAGTGCAATGGAACGTTAAGGGTTTATCAATGCCAATAAATTACTTTTATTTTTTAAAAAGTGAATAGATGATCAGATGGTAAGGACAACCATAAAGCAATTTGTGACCATGGACCACAAAACCAGTCTTAAGTCGCACTGGTAGCAATAGCCAAAAATACACGGAATGGGTTAAAATTATGTTTGTTTGTTTTTTCCTTTTATGCCACAAATCATTAGGATATTAAATAAATATCATGTTCCATAAAGATATTTTGTAAATTACATTCCTTTAATATATGAATACTGATATTTGATTAGTAATATGCATAAGAATATTTTGACTTGTATAGGACTATATTGACTTGTATAAAAAAAAAAAAGGCTCCCTACATTAATTTACTGTCCTAATTGCAGTGAGTTAATTTGTCGCTGCCGTAAAGCAATCGGCACTTTTCGCAGTATACTCATAGAACAAACGTTTGAGAAACAAACAGCAGATATTCACCTTGTTAGTCACTGTACCATCTGAATGATTTTGAAGTTGACATTTTAAAGTAAAAATGGCATACATTAGCTTTAATGTTCAAATTTGTGTTTTTCCAGAAAGTGAAACAAAAACACAACACAAAGAGTAATTTTCACTCAGTAGGGTCTCCATCTGATCGTACTGAGACTCAATGACCCGTTTATTAGAAGCCAAAGCCCTGCTAGGTGAAATATGTCATGAGTTGTGTAAATATATCTCTCAATATCAGAGAAAGAGACCATATGTTGCGCTGGTGAGCGGAGGCTTACGGCAAAGCTGTCTTATCCACAGCATTACAGACTCTAAGAAAGGATTTACTTTTTAATTCTTGATTAGATAGAATGTCTCTGCTAAACGAAAGTAGAAAGAACACACCCGACCTGGCCAGCAACACACACACACACACACACACACACACACACACACACAAACACACACATTAGTGTGATCATCATCAGCCTCTCACACACACAGGACACAGCACAGGGAGAGAGAGAGAGAGAGCAGGAGGAACGCGCTTTCCACCTCCAGACGCGTCTTTGAGGCGCGCACACAGCTGCAGGAGGCGATGCTGCTCCTGACGGACCCTTGAGTCGCACTGGATCTCAGATGCGCTTGGAGCCCGAGTGGACAGACACTGATGACTTCACACGCGCTGCTGCTCTACGGGCTCGTGTTCACTTTAGCATCGGCACTGCTTTCCACACAGGGTGAGTGTTTATGTGTGTGTGTGTGTGTGTGTGTGTGTGTGTGTGTGTGTGGTATTCCGTAGATTATGAGGACCGATTGTTCCCACAAGTAATACCAGTAAATTTTACTTTGGATATATTTTGTCCCCACTAGGAAACAAGCTTATAAATCGCATAGAATGAAGTGAAAATCTAGAATAGCAGTACGTGTGTGTTTGTGTTAAGCAAATGTGTGTTCAGAAGTGAGCTGAATCTGACAAAACCTCATTTTAGGGACATTTAGGTAATTGGAAAACCGATTCATGTACATAAATCATGTTTTCTTTCTATTCTAAAATGCACAATGTTTACTTATATAGAGAGGTTGCGTTATGTAACTACTGTTTATAATTGGCTTAATAAGTCTGTTTCCTCATTCAAAGTTGAATGGTTACGTCTAAACAAAAATACTTAATATTGCTGAATCCACCAAAATTCATTAATGTATGCACTAAAACAGTTTTTATGAAAAAAATAAATTATTCAAAGGAAAGGCTCTGGTGAATTAGATTTATGACTCAGACTCACATTCTCAACATTCCAGAACTGACAGAATGATATTTGGTTGAATAAATGGATATATCAATAGAAAACGATGGATTATGACAAAAGAACATGCTTAGGCTCTATTGACTGTCACATTGTCCTGTAACATTGTCCTGTGTGTCTGATATTATCTGTATTATAGAGCCTTTATGAACTATGAATAATTCCATTGTTAATAATAAATGGGTTTAACACACGCCAGATCTCAGTATATGCTAAACTCAGACTCACATAAGCACATATGATCTTTGTGTAACCTGCAGCAGAATATGGAGCACCTGAACAGACTGACATACACATGTCCTGAAAGTGCTCCCCAGGGCTTCACACTCATTTCAACAGATTTTTATTGAAGTGATTTTCATAAGAGCATTTGCTGGGATTATTGGGCGTCTGAAATCTGGCCGAGAGCATTTGCTTTGGCTATTTAACGCGCCGACCGGCTGTAGGGTCTCAGCTCAGGAACGGCCATTCACAGACTGTCTCTTTCATTCAGACTGATGCTCTCCTGCTCCACATTCCATTACTTTGGCAAACGATGCTTTGATGCTGTGACAAATAAATGCATAAATAAGGCTGATTGCTTTACTGCCGTATTGCCCCGAATATAAACTGACCCTGGTTATAAGACAACCGGCATTTTTCAAGATGTACCTTTTGGAAAAAGGCTTTTTGACAACCAAATATTG
Organism: Cirrhinus molitorella; assembly: GCA_033026305.1. NCBI lineage: Eukaryota > Metazoa > Chordata > Actinopteri > Cypriniformes > Cyprinidae > Cirrhinus > Cirrhinus molitorella. Next base: position 24,139,617 of record CM065119.1, on the reverse strand, counting down.
TGTTTTATTAGGAAAAAATAAATAAATTATACATTTTTGCATATTTTTTTTGTTTTGAAAATATGGTAAATACTAGTAAAATGCACCAACAATCACATTAAAAATATACACTTTTTGATATACCATAAAAATAAAAGGGTACCCATCTAAATTATATAACAATCAGGCTATCCATCTCATAGTCTACCAACATTTCATTAACAGTAGAATTGAAATGTTATTGTTAGAGCCTGATCGATATGTAGTTTTAGCGATTTTATCGGCCGATATGAGCATATCACAGATATATCGGCATCGGCAAATATGCCGCTGATGTGCCACCGATATGAACTTCTTTTTTTTTTTCAGAATATATAGACTTTTTTCCTGAGTAAACGATGAGTGCCACCATTATGTAGATGAAATGCTCCTAAATAGTGTAATTACTTCAGCAGAGCATTCAGCAGAGCTCGACCCATGTCACTGTAGTGTAGAGATAATAGATAGAGTCTGCTGCTTCCACCCGCATCTATACTTGATCATCACATTACACTGATTGTAATTCTCAGTTTTGCATGATGACATGATGAATGGATGAGTATATTTTTAACAACACACATTAGAGCTGATCTGCATATCACTGCACAAATGGTATCCAGAGCTGATTGTGGGAGCGTTTATATCAACCACGCCGTGTCCCAGAACTTAGTAATCGATAATAATTATTATTAAAGCAGTCTGCTCACCTTCTCTGACATGCTCTTGTGTATGAACTCGCAGCATCTGGGAGGAAGGAGTGGACGGAGCAGGCGCATCAGGCGCAGTCATCAAACACATTTTAAAGGAAGCCGGCACTGCGGTCCTGACCACATCAATGTATTTACTGGGTGTCTCTGGAATATTTGCATTTATTCATATGCGATTGAATTAGCTATTTATGCGGTGGAATGTCATGACTTTGGCAGGACACAACTGAATGATGCACATCAGGCAACTGATAAAGAATTGGGTATACGCTGTATACCTGCACATACTCTGCAGTACACCACTGCTATAAAGTAAATAAACAATGTCATTGTCTTGTACTCTCACAGTGAGCTTATCATACTCGTTTGCTACATTAGTAGGGCCTTTTGATTTCCACGATGCAGAAAACGCAGACGGAAGCACAGAATCCAATCATAAAAACTGAATTTTCAGTATGACGCAGATTTTCACGGAATCTGTCATATTTTAGATGGATAAATTAAAAAACACAGTATACTTAAATCAAATCTTTGAATATTAAACTGCAAAAAGGCTATTTAAATACAAATCCTCATGTTCTGTGTTCATTTGATAAAAAAAAAAAAAAATACACAACACAGACTTTATGTAAAAAAATGTATATATATATTCATTTTGGATGTTTACATTTGGAAAAGCTGTGCTTCCTGCATAAACCTGCCCCTGTTGGATTGGCAGTAGCTTGTTGTCCTACACAGTAGCCTCAAAAAACTAATATCGGTCGAGCTCTACTTATTGTAGTCTTCAAATCTGGGTATTCTCTTCTTTTGTTTTCAGTCGTGTTGTTCTAACATTACTGACAAACATTGCATTATGTATTTCTTGGCACACTCGTTTTACTCGGATTTGGCGCCACCTATAGTTGAGGGTGTATTATTGACATGTCAAAGTCTAGACCCTGAATATAAGACAAACATGTTTTTTCAGATGTATTTCCAAGTAAAAAACCTTGTCTTATGTTTGGGTCAATACGGTACTTTCACTCTCTGACAGTAAAAGTGGCACTAATAGAATAGAGGAGGTATGCTGGTAAAGCAGCCATTTCAAATAGCTGTTCACCTATTTAACCAGTGTTATTCAGAGTTTGTTTTTATGTCAATATAGTACTGGAGAGATTATGTATTTTAGTAGTCTGAAACTCTGAAACAAATCATTTTAGCATTTCGAGTTCCATTGCCTGAACTTTTTGGTTAAACACTTGAAATATGGTCTGTGTTTAACATAAGCTCAAGATGTTTTCAAGTTTCATTCTACATCATAAAATACAACAGTAAAACCCCCTTAAAGCTTCTAATTGTCTTGAAAAGGTGGTTGCCAACAAAGTCATTGGGACATTAAAAATGATCCCACTAAACAGGCAAACTTATCTAGTCACTAGTCACTTTCACATCATTGTATTCATAATCAAGCTATTCTAGCTCAAATTTTCAGGGAAAATGTTTTTATATAAAGACTGAAAGAGCTGTGGAAGGTTAATTGTGGTGATGTTTGCATTTAGTCATTTTTTCAAGCCCAAATATCTCCAGGGTCTCCGCCTTGACTGGCCAGACAGAAAAGGGTGAGGGTATGCGGGTCTAAGGTCTTTCAAACGGCACCTGCTTTTTCTGGTCCAGGGATGAGGTACTTTTTCTGGTAGGCTTCGGTGCCTCGTAGAGAGAGAATGTTTGGCCCAAGGCCCTCTTTCACACTTAGTCATTTTTTCCAGCCCAAATTCCTCCAGGGTCTCCACCCCTGCCTAGCCTGTCTAAAAAGAGCGAGGGCATCCGGCTATGCTTCTTACCGAAGAGGCCCTATAGGCTCGAACCCACCACGGGAGTTCAACGGTAGCTTCAACCCTGGACAGGGCCTGCCTTCACTCAAAAAAGACCCTATAGTTGAGCCTTCAGGGTCATGGAAAGCTGTCGATTCCCAGAGTTGGGGGTTTAACGGGTACTCTACCTCCTCGGCCATGGTGTCGCGGATGTGGCCATGGCATTGCTCAAAACAGCCCCTGGAGCTCAGCTTTAATGCCAGGGGCCAGCAACCCCCTCTTTCATTCCTCTGCGGTGGCTCTCTGTTGGGTATACCCCGACTTTTAATAAGACAATAAATGATTGCGACAATATATGGTTTATGTGTGTTTTTCAAGTATTCTCCAGGTAATTATTAAAGTATATGAATGATACAGTGGGGATTGACAGCATTAATTACAGTAGGCTACAGAAGCTATAAAATATATTTTCTTCCCTATTTTGTGATAAAAATGGAAAAAGTGTTTTAGTATAAACTGTTATACTGATTATACAATCATAGCCATAAGATTGTCATTAGTAATATATACATACCAAAGATATTATGGGAAACAAATTATCAGTTATTGTCCAGTAGTTATTTTATTTCTTAGCTGATTAAAAGTAAGAGATTTTATTATTTTTTAAATATTTTTTTTATTTTACATACATGAGAAAGGGGCCAAAATGGCTCTTTTGATGTTAAAAGTTGCAGACCTCTGGTTATGGAGAATCAGAGTAGGGGGCATAAACCTATTCTTCTGACTGCCAGAGTAAGGGGTACATTAGCCTAGCACCACTCAAAAAGGTCCCTGGAGCTCAGCATTCATGGTTATGGAGAACCATCAATTCCCAGAATAGGGGCCGTCAACTTATTCCCATGCCCACCAGAGTGAAAGTACGTGGGGCTAGCATTGTAAAAAAAAAAAAAAAAAAAAAAAAAAACCTGAAGCTTATCATTCATGGTTATGGAGAACCATCAATTCCCAGAGTAGGGGCCGTCAACCTACTCCAATGAACACCAGAGTGAGGGTACATGGCTAGCATCAAAGGCTTCTGTAGTAGGGGTGTTGCGTTCAGGATTTTTGAGGCCGATCACAGGAAGCAGTATCTGCCGATCTGATCAATGATACCGATTTTTTTAAGCCTTCTTTTTATAATGTAGAATTGTTTATAGTGATACTCCAAACTGAAGTTTCAGACATTCATTCAGGGCCTGAATTATTTATTTATTTATTTTAAATGGGGGAATTCACAGCACAAGCCTGATTTCCACAAACACATTCATCCATTATTTTGTTTTAAAATCCAAACATTGTTATTGAAAATGCTTTTTCAGCATTGTGATTTGTTTTTTACACAGTACAGTAATCTTTAGACGAGTTTCAAAAGTTTAAACATTATTCAATGCTTTTTACTTTTGCATTTACTTTTACTTTATATATTAAGTTACTCAAGCAAGTGTCAAAACATTTAAACTACTTCTTTCGTTTTCACAAACATTCTAAATGAAAACTTACCATTGACAAAAACAGTCAGTTCTACTACTTTTCTTTTGCATTTAAATCTTTATAACAAGCAATCCTGCTGTTAATAAAGAACTTTGTTTTCCTACTGTACCTCCATGAGTGCCTCTATTATTGCCTTGTTATTTAAAAGTGCTCTTTTCCTTTAAACCTAGTTGACTGTGAAACACAGTAGACTTGCTGCATCTTTGATGTAATTAGGATATTTTCGTGTCAATCCTTGTTAAAATTTTACTGCAAACAATGCGCTGTCACTTTAATTCTGCACATGCAGCACAGACTCTGTACAGAAACAAACTCTGTACTGCTGCAGATGCACTGCTCCTGGAATGCACTGCCAGACTGCAACCGTGTGCAGCTTGAATGTTTTAATCCGTTAACCTGAGAATAAAATACGCACTGCAAACAGAGTTATGTGAACCTGGCGTTATGTGTGTGAGCTTCGACTGTGCTTGAGCGCCCAGTCTCCAGGATAGAGTGCGAGTGCTGAATGGTTAAACACTGGAAAGAATTAGAAAATAAATGCAATTTATAACTTTAGCAACAATGCAACACTGTGTCAACTGTGCAGCGTGCAGCTTGCTTAGTGTTAGACATGACGTGGTGATTGGAATCCATTTGTGCACTTTGAGAGAGAACGAGAGAGAGCGCGCAGTCATTACTCGCGCAGTTTGTGAAATTACATCTCACATAAGGTTTTCAATTTACTTTCTAAGTTATTTAATGAAGAAATATGAATTGTACCTCACCTTCAACATTATAATTGTTTTACATGCACCAAACCTCTCATGGCAGCCACGTCATCAGCTTTAGATTGGTTTATGATTGCCCTTTTTAGAGACAATTATCAACCATCCTAAAACGATTATCAGCCAATAGTGATCGGTAGCAGATCAATCGGAACACCCCTACCCTGTAGCATGTCTGAAAAAGGTGAGGGTGCCCGGCAACGCCTCGCCCAAAGAGGCCCTGGATCCTCAAACCCACCACGGGGTTTGACAGTACCTTCAACTCTGGTCAGGGCGTCAGAGACGTTGGCCTGCCATCACTCATAAAGGTCCCTGGATCTCAGCATTCATGGTTACGGAGAACTGTCCATTCCCAGAGTAGAGGGCATCACCCTACTCCTGTGCCTACTAGAGTGAAGGGGACGTGGGGCTGGCATCGTTTAAAAAGGCCCCTGGAGCTTGGCTTTCATAGTTATGGAGAACCGTAACCGTAAGAAAACTCTCTGCTCAATTCTAACTTTTTAAAATAATATATACATATACAGATTTAAAGCTCCTGAATTCTTTACTTCAGACATTCCTTACAACTTCAGAGTACTTTTTCTTAAATAAGTGAACCTGCCGTACCAAACAGGACAACAGGGAAATGCCAAAAAACTCACTAAACCTGTCAGTTTAAGCTCGACTGACTATTTACTGTTTGTATCCATTAAAAAATAAGCATACAAATGAAAAACACAAATACATTCTAAATCTGTTGAAACGCATGGATCTGAAGGCAGTTCGACAAAGATGGCATCTGTTCCTCTGTCAGAGTGCGTCTGATGCTCATAAACACAGAGCCTCACAAAATCATCCTCTATCGTTGAGCATCCAATATAAAACACTCACATGACATTAATTTGTACAATTATGCAAATATACTGAAATTCCACGCCAAAAATTCCATAAGGGATCAGAGCCCAGAGGGCGTGTATAGTTTGTGAAAAGGTCCCACCACAGGGGTTTAACAGTACCTTCAGCTCTGGCCAGGGCGTCAGGGACATTGGCCTGCCGTCACTCAAAAAGGCCCCTGCAGCTCAGCCTTCATGGTCATGGAGAATCCCCTGCTTGCAACGGCCCCTGGAGCTCAGCTTTTTAGATTATGGAGAACCAGAGTAGGGGATGTGGGCCTGGCATTGCTCAAAAAGGACCTGGAGATCGACATTCAGAGTTATGGAGAACCGTCCAATCCCAGAGAAAGGGGCATCCCCCAACTCCCTTGTCTGCCAGAGAGAGGGTACATTAGGCTAGCATCGCTCAAAAAGGCCCCTGGAGCTCAGCATTCATGAATATAGAGAACCGTCAATTCCCAGAGTAGGGAGCGTCAACCTGCTCTCGTGCCCGCCAGAATGAGGCTACGTGGGGCTGGTATCACTCACAAAGGTCCCTGGATCTCAGCATTTATGGTTACGGAGAACTGTCTATTCCCAGAGCAGAGGGCATCACCCTACTCCTGTGTCTACTAAGGGGACGTGGGGCTGGCATCACTCAAAAAGGCCCCTGGAGCTCGGCTTTCATAGTTATGAAGAACCGTCCATTCCTAGAGATGAATGGAAAAACCCTCAAAATTCAAACAAACTTTAAATTAAAGCTATACTTTACAACTTAAAAGAAAACTCTCTGCTCAATTCTAACTTTTTAAAATAACATATACAGATTTAAAGCTCCTGAATTCTTTACTTCAGACATTCCTTACAACTTCAGAGTACTTTTTCTTAAATAAGTGAACCTGCCGTACCAAACAGGACAACAGGGAAATGCCAAAAAACTCACTAAACCTGTCCATTTAAACTTGACTGACTGAATATTTACTGTTAAAAAAATAAGCATGCAAATGAAAAATACATCAAATACATTCTAAATCTGTTGAAACACATGGATCTGGAGGCAGTTCAACAAAGACGGCATCCTCCGTCAGAGCGCATCTGATGCTCATAAACACAGAGCCTCACAAAATCATCCTCTATCGTTGAACATCCAATATAAAACACTCACATGACATTAATTTGTACAGTTATGCAAATATATAGAAATTCCATGCAAAAATACCATAGGAATCAGAGCTCAGAGAGCGCGTATAGTTTGTGAATCAATAGTGGACTTTGCAACTTCTAGCGGATCACTTCTTTTGCACGCTCAGTTGCGCGCTTATTTCAAATGTAGACGCGCGGTATGCACGCTCATCATGGACGAGGCGGGCTCGTTTTTTGCATCGAGAGCGGAGAGCGCAGGTCATGGCTGCTTAGCAACGACAGACGCCACAGGAGCGCAAGCTACAGAGCACTTTGGAAAGAAGGAGAAAGATGCATGCCTAGCGTTTTACACACGTTTTAAGGCGCAACATGATAACGACCCCTTATGCATGACTAATGTACGACTCTGATATACAGGAGTGTCATACATCAGGCACGTGCAAGTTCATTATTATTCCACTAAATGTCTTCACTCAAAAAGGCCCCTGGAGCTCAGCATTCATGTATATGGAGAACCGTCAATTCCCAGAGTAGGGGGCGTCAACCTACTCTTGTGCTCGCCAGAGTGAGGGTACTTAGGCCTGGCATTGTTTAAAAAGGCCCCTGTAGCTCAGCCTTCATGGTTACGGAGAACTATAAATTCCCAGAGTAGGGGAGTCACCCTACTCCTGTGCCCGCCAGAGTGAAGGGGACGTGGGTCTGGCATCGCTCAAAAAGGTCCCTGGAGCTCAGCATTCATGTATATGGATAACCGTCAATTTCCAGAGTAGGGGGAGTCAACTTACTCTCATGCCCACCAGAGCTCAGCATTCATGGTTGGACGTCACCCTACTCCCATGCCCAAACTTTTGTTGGTCATAGAGCTGATTTTCTGCAATAATCCAAAATCCAGCAGAAAAATTCTGGCAAAAATACATCATCACTGCAGTGCTCTGTTGAACAGCATCAGAGACAGGAGCTGGTCAAACTCCACTGCTAATTACAAATTTTTATTTTTCTATTATTTGTTGCTTGGCAAAACCGTCAGTGCGTGTTCGCCACCAGTAATAGGATTTGTCTCAGGAAGCTCCCAAGTTCAGAGGGCAATTGCAAAACTTACAGTGCACTGGAATATTCACTCTCTTAAAAAAAAATAATTATTGATACTCACAATGTTCCCTTACAGGAAGCAACATCATATTGAAGCTGGTGAAGCTGTGAGGCAGTAAGGAAGATAGCTTGCAGTGATAAATAGATTAATGACGTTAAACATAAATCACACTTAATAAACATCATGACGTGACACATGATGAAATGTAAAAAGATAACCTTTTATTTAATTACATTTCAACATGATCATAAACACAACCATAGCGATAATTAGCTGAAATGTTGCAATTTAACAGAACAATCTTTCATAATGTACTGTGATTTGAGTACATAATTGTTCTGTAATATAATTATATGTGCACTTAAGCTGTCAATGTGTGGTACTGTAAGATACAAAAGCTAACAGATACATATGAATAACTTAACATACTAATTTTTACTTTGAAAATACATATAAGTAATATAAAATCAGTGGCTTTTATCTTAGGCAGAAATTGAAAGTGATCCATCTGTTGATCATTCATTGTTTCAACAAAATTAACTTTCACCAGACCGAAAACTGGGACATCCTGTCCTCATGACATATATTTATTATGCATATAAAAACATATCCGAATAAAATATTAATGAATGTTAGTTTTGGCTTTCTATAAACTTTCTTCCACAGCGGCTATGTCAGTTAGTCAGCATATTTACATTTTACACAAACACATGATGCACATGCTTTTTAGTGATGATTGTTAAAGACTATCTATAAATAGAACTGAAGAAAAGTTCATGCTTTACATTTGGTGTGCTGGAATGAATCGGCTATTTCACACGTGCTGCTTGTTTGGATTTACACTGATTGCTTTAAATTGATTCCCTAAAGAATTAACCCTGAACACCTGCAGGAACACTGATCAGTGTTTAGGATGTAGACACAATAAACACAGACAAAAAAAAACCTGCACAGTATCCCATTTTGCAAAAAGTACCAACATTTATTAGCATTTCCTTGACCGTGAAATGCCAAATGAAGGTGGGACTGAAACAGAGATAAATAAATGTTTAAACTGGGGTAGCATGCTGGATAGCATGCTTTTATTTTGTTAATCAAATGGATCCCAAAAGTAGAGTATAAAAAAAAACAGCAAATAATGCATATATGGGTATATATACAGGCATATGGATGTTTTCCTGCATGTAGATAATGAATGTCAAAAACAACATAGACTCCTGCTGACTGTGTTAATGACAGCTTGTCTTGTAAAATGGTTCATTAACACTTGTGAAAAAAAAATGAAGATTTTTAACTCATGGTGATTCTGTGTGAACCACAAATGTACATTAAAGTGGGAAAAAAGCCTGTGAATCTGTAAACCAATATTACTTCAAAAACCATGTATATGTCACGGTACGTATGGGAAAGAACGCAGGACAAGGAGAAATGCAATATAAAAGTCTTTAATAAAACCCACAAATGAATATCCACAGACATAGAGCAGGAACACATGTACACAACCAGGTAGTAACAAAGTAGATCTGACAAAGTGAATAAACTGAACAGGCTTATAAAGGGTGGCAAATGATCAAGACAGGTGTGGGTGATTAACTGATGACGACATAAGGGGGAGAAACAGGAACAAGACCAAATAAGTAAAAGGAACAAACCAAAATACAAAAAAGGACCAAACCAACGAAAGACAGGAACAAAAAAGTGTGAGTGTCCATTACAGTTCGCCCCGTCCCAGAAGGCACAACCTCAAGTCATAGAAGGACCAGCTGTGGAGGGAGGGAAGGGGTTCAGGAGAAGGAACAAATAAACAGTTCATGGTGGATATGATGAAGGGAGGAGCCATGGATGAAACAAAGTCCAGGGTCGGTCAGCCGGAGGGAGGAGCCAGAGGGAGACAGAAGAGCTGACGACTTCAGGGGGCCGACCGACGGTAACGGAGATGGAGAGCTGATGGTCCGGGGCGATGCTGAGGATCTGGAGGGCCAAGGCGGAACAGATGGCACCGCCGACTAAGGCGGAGATCCATAGGAATCGGAGCCAGTGGGACAGAGTGACGAGGCACAGCCAGAGGAGTGGAGTCCTGAGGCGATGACGGGACGACACCATAGGGTTGAGGAAGCCTGGTGGAGCAGGTGGGCCGAAGGGCGATGGTGGAGATGAGGGAGCTAGGTGGCATGGTGGAGCCGCTGTGTCGGAGGGCCGAGGCAGAGTCCAGGACTCTGGAAGCTGGAGACGATGGTGAGGGATCCTCACAGCTGGTCTTGTAGAATGTGCAGAGGCAGTAGTCCAGGTAATGGGAGTAGTTGGCAATTTCCACAAATATTCTTGTATGGTCCTCAAGGGAAAGGCTCCTCTGCTCCAGCATGAGGAGGAGGTGGGCAGGGTGCGTCATGGTGGCAGAACAAACAAAAAATAAAATAAAACACTGAACAAAATAAAAAGGAGGAATGCAATATAAAGTCTTTAATAAAATCCACAAATGAATATCCACAGACATAGAAAAGAAACATATGTACACATCCAGGTAATAACAAAGTAGATCCAACAAAGTGAACTGAAACTGAACAGGCTTATAAAGGGTGGCAAATTATCAAGACAGGTGTGGGTGATTAACTGATGACGACTTAATAAGGGGGAGGAACAGGAACAAGACCAAATAAGGGTAAACAGGGACAGGAGCAAACCAAAATACGAAAGGACTAACTCAATGAAAGACAGGAACAAAATAACACAACAAAAGACTGAGTGTTACAGTATATTCCTTGCTGTATATTTTCCCCAATTGTTTGTCCTCTTTTTTCATAGTATATATGTTTTTAAAGAAGTCTCTTCTGCTCATCAAAGTACATCAAAGACAGTATGTTTTTTAAAAAAAAAAATGTACAATTTAAAAGTTTTCTACTTGAATATATTTTAATAGGTAATTTATTCCTGTGATTTCAAAGCTGATCATTACTCCAGTTATAGATTTTTTTTTTTTTTTGTTGTAACATTATAAATGTCTTTTATCATCTTTAAAATATTAAAGAATGTAGAAGTAGAATGAAAGTATTAATTTCTACCATTTCTTTCTTCCCCAAAAATGATACTCCAAGCTTTTGAATGTTACAAAAGCTTTTTATTTCAGATAAATGCTGATCTTCAACAGCAAATCAGCATTTTAGAATAATTTCTGAAGGCTCATGTGACACTGAAGACTGGAGTAATGATGCGGAAAATGTAGCTTTGATCACAGGAATAAATTAGATTTTAAAATATATTCAATTGGAAAACATTTATTTTAAATAGTAAAAATGTTTAAAAAATGTTTTTGCTGTACTTTGGATCAAATAAATGTGGGACTTCTTAAAAAAGAACATAAAAACTTTGCAAAAACTTTTGACTGGTAGTGTACATATTTTTATTCTAAGCTAATTTTATGAGTAAAATCAAGTAGAAATATCATGTAAATGTAAGACTGTTCCAGATGTACCGCAGTGTTTGTTCTGATGTGGTAGGGACTCTCTAATAATGATGATGTGTTTCTCCTCTCAGTCGACGGCCTGCAGTGTTACGGCTGTAACGTCTTCCACGGGCAGAAGTATGTGGACGTGGGCTGCACTAATCCAGAGGTCATCACGTGCACACACTCGCACAAGGGCTTCAAGCATCGTTTCTGCATCAAGACCGAAAGCAGTGAGTCACGTTCACTCTTCTCACCTTTAAACAGATGATTTTAGCAACAGTCAGTCAAGAAAATCTTTAGCGTTTCTTACCGTGAGCTTGTTTTCAAATACAGGGTCACTGCGTGTCAGTCAGTCGTAGTATTTATGTGGATGAATCGACACTGACCCACATTTGCAAAGATTACACAAATTTAATCTTCTGCTATTCTTCGGACATTCAGCGGAAATGACCTCATAAAACTGACATCTGTACGACATACGTACAAATATAAACCTCACTCAGTATTATTGTTAATCTGTGGTGATCATGTGTTCAGATCATGCACTGTTCAAACTTAATTTTTTAAAGATTGTTACTGCAAAACAGACAATTTGATTGTACTTTTAAGGCAGTGACTAAACATCTTAAGTTGAAGTAGGTGTCAATTCACAGAAAATCAATGAGTTTGTCTGTTCAGAAACACATCAGTCTCGGACGTGCCATTCTGTTATCAATAGGCAAACACAGACGCAGCTCAAGCACTAAAGCACGAGTGAGTCAATAATGAAGCACGCTGATGTTCACGTCAATCTCCTGGACGTCTGAAGCGCTGGACGTGCGAGAAAACGGCTGACACGGCGCTGCTTTCCACCAGCTCAGGAGAACGGAGAGCTGCTGATGACAGCCATCAGTGTGTGTTGAATAAGACTGCAGAGAGACGCTTTCAATTGTGTCTTGACCGGTGTTTCTTTAATCCCAGCAGGAAGCATTTATTTGCCTGGGCTGTTGCATAACACATTTACTTCTCCTGCTGGACCCTGATACTCATCTCTGAACATAGCATGTCTGCTAAACAGGGACATTATACTGGACTAAAACGAAAGAAACAAAAAAAGATTTTAACAAACTGAAATAACTAAAATAACTAGAGAAACTGAAATTACAGTAAAAGCAAATGCAGTTTCATGGCTCCTAAACTGCACCATTCTTCAGTTGTCTGTAGGGCTGTGATGATGATAATGTGTATCCCAGCATCTTGAGGCCGTTGGTAGGGAATTGTTAACTGAAATTTGTTTTATTAAACATAAAAGTCCCACTATATGGCAATAAACCTCCAGATGGACCTGAACACAGGTGCTTAACTACAGCATCAATTACAGTTTTTAAGTAGTTTTTTAAAGTCATACTTTAAAAAACGATTTGTTTTTACAAGCGAGTGGCACTGAACTACAAATAGATCATTAACTATTTAATTTAAGTACACAAAAACACAATAACATTTACTTCATACTAAATATGTGTTTTATCTAAAGTTACCTTTTATTTGCATTTGTTTTCAAAATCCGATTAGCTGATTGCAATAGTTATGGTCATGCACACATTACTATACACGTGTACTGTGTGTATACGAAATTCAGAGCACAGTTTGCATTGCATTTTATGTATTTTGTACGTATTATAATGTTTTTTTTTTGCAAGTGTGTATATGTTTTCCTTCTATATTTCTATGCATATGCAATACAGTGCCTTGCAAAAGTATTCATACCCCCCTTTTTTTTTTTTTACATTTTGTTACGTTGCTGCCTTATGTTAAACTGCTTTAAATTACTTTTTTCCCCCACGTCCATCTATAGTCCATACACCATAATGGCAAAGCAAAAAATAAAATAAAAAATTAAAAGGGGCATAACACAGAGTTTCACCCATTCTCGTGTTAATCTTGAGTACCTATAGAGTAATACTGCATCCTTCATATATCCAAAAAGTCTTTAGTTTTATCATATTTACAAAAGAAAGCTTTACGATTCTCTCCGAAAAACAGCCAAGCTCCTGGAGGCACACCGTGTGCGGAGCTAAAGACTGACGAGCACTCGCACGGTGATTGCCAATAAAAACACATACATTTGATGCAGTTTCACTTACCATCTGCAGTTCTGGATCATGACTGGGATCTTTTAAAGCGGGGAAATCCAAAACAAATTGCATCCACTGTTCACGTAACGCTGGGTTCTTCAGGAAGTGGAGCAAGGTTACTTTGCCTTACAACCAAAACTAAACTTCTTTAGAGACATTCTTCCCGAGTGAGTCTGGCCGATGTGTGCACAGATACGCTCTTCCGGAAGAAATACCTATACAAGGAGTTCAGGACGCCATGATCAAAAAAAAACTTTCTGAAACCCAGAAGTGTGTATTTGGCACAGTAATACTCTGTTATACGTCCAAATCGTTTTTTGACCATGTTTAGCATGAGAATCCCATTTTTAACAGTGTAAATAACTTAACATGCATGAAACTGCATTGGACCCCCCTTTAACATTTTTGCAAATTAATTAAATCTAAAAACATAAAAGGTCTAACAGCTGAAAATGCATATCAGAGCAAAAACCAAGCCCTGATGTCAAAAGAACTGCCTGTACAGCTCAGAGACAGGATTGCACCAAGCCACACAACTGGGGAAGAGCTCAGAAAAAATTCTGCTGCATTGAAGGTTCACAAAAGCATGTTGTCTCTGTTAAGAAGAATGGAAGAACTTTTAAATAACCACAACTCTTCCTAGAGCAAACTGAGCAAGAACCTGATAGTCACTCTAGTTGAGCTCCATGATCATATATGCAGATGGGAGAAACTTACAGAAGGACAAACATCACTGCAACACTCCACCGATCTGGGCTTTATGAAGATGTGGCAAGACTCAATCTGCTCCTCAGCGAAGACACGTGAAAACACACGTGGACCCTCAGACTGTGCGAAAAAAGACTCTCTGGTCTGATGAACCTCAATTCCAAGCATCATGTTTGAAAGAAAAGCAGGTACTGCTCATCACCTGCAGAGTGCCATCCCAAAAGTAAAGTGTGCTGGTAGCAGCCTCATGCTGTGGGATTGTTTTTCAGTTGCAGGGACAGAGGGACTCGTCAGAGTAGAAGAAAAGTTCAGTGCACCGAAATATTGAGATGGCCTTAATGAAAACCCAGTCCAGAGCATTCAGAACTTCAGACTGAGTAGAAGGTTCACCTTCCAACAGGGCAATGACCCTAAACACACAGCAAGAGTGTGAATGTCCTCTGTGAATAGACAACTCTGTGAATGTCCTTGAGTGATCAAGCCAGAGCCTGGGCCTCAACCCAATCAAACATTTCTGGAGAAACCTGAAAATGTCTGCCAGACCACATCCAAACCGATAGAGATTGATAGGTGAAGAGGTGAGGCAAAAATGGCAGATAATTGCCAAATGTTGATGCTCAAATCTTGTTGCATTATAACCAAAAAGACTTGAGGCTGTAAAGGTGCTTCAGCTAAGTACTGAGTTATACTTGAATGAATACTTATGCAATGTACTTATCTTTTTATTTTTATTTTTTTATAAATTTGTTAAAGTTTTAACAATTCTGGTTTATGTTTTTTCATTATGGGGGATGGAGTGTAGATTGATGTTTAAGAAAAAGTCATTTAAACAGTTTAACTTAAGGTTAAGGCAGCAACATAACAAAACATGAAAAAAATGAGGTGTGAATACTTTCGCAAGACGCTGTATGGATGCAGAACTGTTTTCAATCGTCAGTACACTTGTACATGGTGAGGTGAGGTGGTGAGAATTGGTCTTTCAACAAAAGTCTCAACAAAAAACCCTAAAATGAAATATTTCCTTAAATTTTTGCCCAATTTTTACATAAGCAAAAAATAATAATTTTTGGTTTACCAATTCCAAACCACATCAATCTTAATAACTACTATTATTTTTGCCTTTAATCATTTTTAAATGATATATAATTGTCCATGAAGGCTGGAAGTGAAAAACGCCTTATATTCAGTCAAGTCAAGTCATCTTTATTTATATAACGCTTTTTATAGTACAGATTGTGTCGAAGCAGCTTTACAGTATCAAATAGGAAGGTAGTGTATCAATAATGCAAAAGGAAACGGTTACCATTTTTCAGTTAAAGCGAGTTAATCATTGAATTCAGTGATGTTATCATCCCGGTCAGTTCAATATAATTACTGTTCGATACTGGAAAATAAGTGTCCCCAACTGAGCAAGCCAGAGGCAACAGTGGCAAGGAACCAAAACTCCATCGGTGACAGAAATGGAGAAAAAAAACCTTGTGAGAAACCAGGCTCAGTCGGGGGGTCAGTTCCCCTCTGACCAACAATCAAACAAGCAATTTGTAACTGTAGAGGTCATCTATAGGTACTGATCCACCATCCGGATATGGACTGGATCAGGGAATTGCAGTGACCATCTGATCAGGATACAGACTGGATCTAAGGTGTGCATAATTATTAAGAAGTTTTTCATTTAACCCAGAATGAAAAGTCAAAAAATTCTTAATGCCCATTAAAATTATGCAATTCTAATGCAATACTAGAATTTGCAAAGCTAAGGCACAAACAGTGCAAAGCGAAACTGCTCATCAGCACGTCCTGAAAAAAAAAATGAAAATGGAAATGAAAAGATTCATGTTAACTGCAAAAGAATCAAGGTGAAGAATTAGCGGTGAAACCATCCAGTTTTCCTGTTTTCCAGAACTGCAACCTACCTGGAGTCTCGAGAAGTACAAGGTGTCAAGTTCTCAGAGAGTTAGGTTAAATAAAGAATCTTAAAAATGACCCTCACTTAATAAGAATCACATACTGGAGTATAGTAAAATGACTGAGTTGAGTGACTTTTGAAGGGCCAGTATCACATCCTGTTGTACCACTGTTTGAAAAATGTATCTTCCAGAATCTGGAAGTAAGTTTTGGGAGATGATTTGGAAGGATGTGGTGCTGGTCCTTCCTACGTCAACCTATGCCTATAAAGCCTATAAAAATCAGCCTTTATGTATTTTACTACACTTTAGCATGCCATTCTTATTAAGTTCTCATTATCAAGTGAGGGTCATTTTTTAGGATTCTTACCTAATCTAAGTCTTTGAGAACCTGACACCTTGTACTTCTCAAGACTCCAGATTTCTGGAAAATGGTGGAACTGGAGACTAAATGGTTCCTGGTGGTTTTACACCTAATTCTTCAGCTTAATTCTTACTTCTTTTGCAGTTAATGTATCTTTTCTTCTCCACTTTGTCTGCCCCTGCAGACTCAATGAGCATTTCACTGCCCAATGGTCATGCCTTAGCTTTGCAATTTCTAGTATTGCATTAGTATTGCATCCTTCTGATGGGCATTTAATCCTTATGAACACCTGAATACGCAGAAAAGTGTTTTTTCACTTCCAGCCTTCATGGACAATAATATGTAATTTAGAAATTATTAAAGACAAAATTAATAGTAGTTATTGTTATTAAGATTAATGTGGTTTAAAATTGGTAAAATGCACTTTGAAAAAAAAAAAAAAGATCAGAATAATTATGCACGCACTATAAAGTTTTCATAACTTAATAGAAACATTAGCAAAACATTCTTAGAGGATATGTGACCCAGGACCACAAAACCAGTCATAAGTAGCACAGGTATATTAGCAGCAATAACCAACAATACATTGTATGGGTCAAAATTATAGATTTTTCTTTTATGCCCAAAATCATTAGGATATTAAGTAAGGATCATGTTCCATTAAGATATCCTACCGTAAATATATAAAAACTAGTTTTTTAATATTAATATGCATTGTTAGGAACTTCATTTTATACAACTTTAAAGGTGATTTTCTCAATATTTAAATATTTTTTTGCACCTTCAGAATCCAGCCTAGCCTAACAAACCATACATCAATGGAAAGCTTATTTATAAAGCTTTCAGATGATGTATAAAATTTACAATTTAAAAAATTGACCCTTGTGGTCCAGGGTCATATATTTGACTACAATTTTAACAGCAAGAGTTTAGCCTAAAACAAGGTCAATAGAATTTCATTCACTGCAGCACAAACAGATTTGATTGCCATCAGGAGAGACATTTGCTGTACTTTCGCGTCATGATGGTCACTGTGACACACGACTCCCTGAGCCTCTTTATTAATGAGGTTAATTATCAGACTCAGAGTCTGGCCCCGAGAGATGAGCTCCAGTGATGCAGCGCAGATCAGAAGTGAGTGGCAGCTGTTTTCTGTGACTGACATCTCTCTTTCTCTTTCTTTTTCACTCTCTCTGTGTGTGTGTGTGTGTGTGTGTGTGTGTGTGTGTGTGTGTGTGTGTGTGTGTGTGTGTGCAGCGGCGCTGGGCATCGTCCTCACCAGTGGCTGCGCCACCTCACGCCACTGCCAGCAGCAGGAACTGCCGGGAGTCTCTATCCACTGCTGTGACTCGGACCTGTGCAACAGTGCCACCCGCCGACCGGCACACTCCCTGCAGCGCGCACTGCTACTGCTTATTCTCGCACGGATGTGCTTATGATTTACTGTATGATGAACTCTGAGAAAGAGAAAGTGGACAGAATGCTGGGCAGCCAAATACACCACAATATTCCCACACAGCTTACACTGTAGAACAGCACTCATGTGATGCAGAGCTATCGAAGCTCAGTGGCATCACTCCTTATATGTGTTCATTTTTATTATGTAAATAATCTAATTAATTACATGATGTGTTGATTAATTAATCGCATATTAATCGAAAAATAAATTTTCGATAAACTGTGAAAATACCCACAAAATAAACTGAAATAGCCACAAAAGATTATTTAGCTATATTTGTGTTAAATGAGAAAGTAGCAAGTAGACATGTAGTTTTAGAAAGAAATATTTTATTTGATTCAGCATAAAATGTATTACACATAAACATTTAGGCTGCAATGGCCTAACGTGAACTATGGAACATGAAAGGAGATAATGTGAGAAACATCTCAGTATTTTTTGTTCATATAATGAAAATCATGGTAATCAAAACAGCTTTGTTACCAGCAGTCTTTAAAATACTTTCTTTTATGTTGTATATAAATGATGACAGAATTTACATTTTTGGGGGTGAACTATCCCTTTATTATTTTTATTATTATTATTTTTATTTAATTTTTTTTAATGAAATTATACTCTAAATAAGAAACTAAATCTTAATGAGTCATTTACACGATTCATTTAAAACTGAGCAAAAACACATAATATAACTGTTGTATAAAATCACACTTAAGCTGATTTCACATATCACATTTAATGTGATATATGAGACAAAACACATATGGGGCTTTTTTTTTTTTTTTTTTTTTTTTTTTTTTGCACCAATATTTTGAATTTTAATGCATAACTACATTAACTCTGCATAACTTTATGTAGTTGTTGCCCTGCATCATATTTGTCAACAGTCCACTGTATGACATATAAGATTTCATACAAATATAAGATTTAACTGCATTTAAACATTTTAATCATGTTTTTCATAACTAATTAATTAAGTTAACAAGTTAAACTGACAGCCCTAATGTAAACATTTGTTCTTTCAGATGGTAGGTAATGTTCAGCTGGTTATTACTGTACTTCACAGTCTTGTTCTGCATGTACATATGCACCAGTTATAGTAATTACAATAACTGGGTAATCACTAGGTACTATTACTGAACTGAACCCTCTGATTTAAATGAAGATTATGTTCATGTTAAAGGAACAGTTCACTGAAAATTTTAAAATGTGCTGTTAATTTACTCATCCTCAGGCCTTTTAATTTATAAAATGCAAGTCAATGGCTACCAGCACTTTCAGAGTCAAAAATCAGCCTCATATCAGGCAACACAAAATTAATACCCACAGCTCCTGACACTAAAGGTTTTATGAAGCAAAATGATCGATCTGTGCAAGAAAACTGAACTGAACTGAAACTCAATCAAAAATTACTGTTAGATGCCTGACAGTCTATCTGACTGAAAAAGGGCCAGAATAATGGTGCACATGATCCAATAGTAAATGAACTTGTGCTGCAGTTCCTCAGACCAATGAGCCTTTGAACAAAGGAGTAAAATAATTTGTTTTTATGGTTTCTCATTGTATATGCAAAAGTTGAGTTGATAAAGACTAGATTATTCACTTTATATGCTTTAGACATGTAAAACATCCACATTTCTTCATTGTTGGGTGATTATTACGTGATTAAGTAAACTCTGAAGGAACCAGTTCATGGAAAATAATCAGATTTACCTGTCTGCCTGAGGCTCTGGATTACAAGTAATAATGTTGTAAATAATATTCAGTTTCTTGCACAGACCGATCATTTTGCTTCATAAGACCTCAATATATCGTCGGGGTAGTAATTTTGTTTTGCCTGATATGCTTTTTTTGACTCTCAGGGTGTATTCACACTTGTAGTTTGGTTTGTTTGGTTTGTTTGGTTCATCTGGTTCGGACCAAAAAGGAAAATTATACATTTGATCCTGGTCTGCTTAGCGCTCACACTGGCATTTTTGACAGTGAACCTAAAGATACCGAACCTAGAGGCATAGATATGTTCACAACCTGATTGATCGGGCTGAATTACTTATATTTCATGAAGGAACACTCCAAGCAAAAGGAAAAGGTGCTTAAAGCTGATAACACATAATGATTTTATTTTAGCACATGCAAGCTCACGAAGAACTCATAAAAGGCACTTTACCTCCCTGTTGCTCCATGTTTGCCTTCTGCTCATTTTGATTTGGATACACCGTTTGTTCCCTTTGTGAAATCATGTTGCATAGCGTCACATCTTTCCACTACTTCCTGCTTTTGGTTAGTTTAGAAGTATTTGGTCCGAGTTGTGTTCATGTTTAATTCAAGCCACCAGAGTTAGTTTGGAAGTAGACAGTGACCACGGTCTCGGACAGCAAATGAACTTAACTTATGAGCTTACTCAAATGAACCACACTAACCAAACTACTAACCAAACCACACTAACTCTCGTTTGGTTCTTTTTTACTGTTCTACTACAGAAAAAAGTCACCTACATCTGGGATGTTATATATATATATATATATAGAGAGAGAGAGAGAGAGAGAGAGAGAGAGAGAGAGAGAGAGAGAGAGAGAGACATACAGGTAATTCAGTAATTCAACTCAAATTGTGAAACTTGTGTATTAAATAAATTCAGTGCACACAGACTGAAGTAGTTTAAGTCTTTGGTTCTTTTAATTGTGATGATTTTGGCTCACATTTAATAAAAACCCACCAATTCTCAACAAATTAGAATATTGTGAAATGCCAGTCAGTTAATCAACTCAAAACACCTGCAAAGGTTTCCTGAGCCTTCAAAATGGTCTCTCCATTCGGTTTACTAGGCTACACAATCACAGGGAAGGCTGATCTGACAGTTGTCCAGAAGACAATCATTGACACCCTTCACAAGGAGGGTAAGCCACAAACATTCATTGCTAAAGAAGCTGGCTGTTCACAGAGTGCTGTATCCAAGCATGTTAACAGAAAGTTGAGTGGAAGGAAAAAGTGTGAAAGAAAAAGATGCACAACCAACTGAGAGATACGCAGCCTTGAGAGTCTTGTCAAGCAAAATCGATTCAAGAATTTGGGTGAACTTAACAAGGAATGGATTGAGGCTGGGGTCAAGGCATCAAGAGCCACCACACACAGACGTGTCAGGGAATTTGGCTACAGCTGTCATATTCCTCTTGTTAAGCCACTCCTGAACCACAGACAATGTCAGAGGCATCTTACCTGGGCTAAGGAGAAGAAGAACTGGACTGTTGCCCAGTGGTCCCAAGTCCTCTTTTCAGATGAGAGCAAGTTTTGTATTTAATTTGGAAACCAAGGTCCTAGAGTCCAGAGGAATTGTGGAAAAGCTCATGGCCCAAGTTGCTTGAATTGTAATGTTAAATTATCACAGTCTGTGATGTTTTGGGGTGTAATGTCATCTGCTGGTGTTGGTCCACTGTGTTTTTTGAAAACCAAAGTCACTGGACCTGTTTACCAAGGAATTTTAGAGCACTTCATGCTTCCTTCTGCTGACCAGCTTTTTAAAGATTCTGATTTCATTTCCAGCAGGATTTGGCACCTGCCCACACTGCCAAAAGCACCAAAAGTTGGTTAAATGACCATGGTGTTGGTGTGCTTGACTGGCCAGCAAACTCGCCAGACCTGAACCCCATAGAGAATCTATGGAGTATCGTCAAGAGGAAAATGAGAAACAAGAGACCAAAAAATGCAGATGAGTTGAAGGCCACTGACAAAGAAACCTGGGCTTCCACACCACCTCAGCAGTGCCACAGACTGATCACCTCCATGCCACACCGAATTGAGGCAGTAATTAGAGCAAAAGGAGCCTCTACCAAGTATTGAGTACATATACAGTAAATGAACATACTTTCCAGAAGGCCAACAATTCACTATTTTTTTTTTATTATTACTGATGTTATGAAGTATTCTAATTTGTTGAGATTGTTGAATTGGTGTTTTTTTTTTTTTTTTTTTCATTAAATGTGAGCCAATATCATCACAATTAAAAGAACTAAAGATTACGTCAGTCTGTGTGCACTGAATTTATTTAGTAAATGAGTTTCACAATTTGAGTTGAATTACTGAAATGAACTTTTCCAAAACATTCTAATTTATTGAGATACACACACGTACACGTACACACACACACACACACACACACACACACATATATATATATATATATATATATATATATAGCAAATTTCAATTTCTGGGTGAACTACCCATTTACCATGTTGTTGATTTATTGAATCCAGTATACTGTAAGTTCACATACTGTAAAATGAAGTGCAGCTTAACTTGAGAGTCTTTGTAAATACTGATGTTTTGTTGTTGTTCTATGAACTTGTGTATCACAGAAAAAACAGTGTAAACACAATGTCTGTAAAACCAAATATGATCATAACACCACATTTACTGTCTTTTTTCTGTTAATTTGTAAACAGTACTTAATATGCAGTTTTTGATCTTCATATAACAGACAGATTTCAATAAGTCAAAGTGAAGTCAGTATGAAGGCATTTTAAGGCATGCTCATGCTCTAACCAACTGTCATATTAAAGAACCATTTTTAAAAATGAGTTTTAAAGGAAATATAGCCATCCTTTATGACTATGTGAACTGTTTTGAAATCATTTGAATAAAGTCTGAAGGATCCTGGAAACATTTGTGAATTCATATATAACTGATTAATATGACTAATATTACTGTGGTTTTAGAAGATGAAATAGTTTTGTTGTTGCTGTTGTTGTTGTTTTTTACCAGGGTGAGTTTGTACATCTGAGGACTGCCATAAGCAGAAAGGTTATTTAAAATTCAAATATTTCAATATGTCAAAAATAAGTTTGTTAGGTTTTCAATTTTGTAAAAAAGTAGATTACAGTAGGCTACTGTTAGAAACTTAGTCAAAACATTTGTTGATATCAAATGTTAATGGATCCTGTTAATATGATGAATGTCCAGATGAAGCATAGCCTCCTGTTGTCTGAACAGATCAGTCTCATGAATTCATGAAGACTGACCAGCAGATGGAGACAGTGAATAGCAGAAATGTTGACTCTCAGCTTTGATAACTACAAATACAGGTGCAGCTCAAAAAATTAGAATATCATGAAAAAAAAAATATTGTAACTTATTTAAAAAAAAAAAAAAACTTTCATGCATTCTAGATTCATTACAGGTAAAGTAAAACATTTCAAAAGGTTTTTTTTATTATTATTATTTTGATAATTAGAGCGTACAGCTCAAGAAAGTCAAAAATCCAGTATCTCAAAATATCAGAATATTTACATTTGAGGTTTATTAAATTACCATCCCTACAGTATAAATTTTGTGTATCTCTTGTTCTTTGAGACAATGGAGACAATCATTGACAACCTCCACAAAGAGAGTAAGTCACAGCAGGTCATTACTGAATGGGGTGGCTGTTTACAGAGTGATATATCAAAGCATATTAAATGCAAAGTTGACTGAAAGGAAGAAATTGAGTAGGCAAAGGTGCACAAGCAAAAGGGATTGAGAATACTGTAAAGTAAAGCTGATTCAAACAGTTGGGAGAGCTTCACAAGGAATAGAATGAAGCCAGAGTCAGCGCATCAAGAGTCACCACACTCAGACGTCTTCAGGAAAAGGACTACCAAGCCACTTCTGAAACAGAAACAACATCAAAAGCATCTTACCTGGGCTAAGGAGAAAAAGAACTGGACTGTTGCTAAATGGTCCAAAGTCCTCTTTCCAGATAAAAATAAATTTTACATTTCATGTTGGTCCCAGAGTCTGAAGAAAGACTGGAGAGACACAGAATCCAAGCTGCTTGAAGTCCAGTGTGACATTTCTGAAGTCAGTAATGCTTTGGGGTGCCATGACATCTGCTGGTGTTGGTCCAGTGTGTTTTATCAAGTGCAATGCAGCCATCTACCAGGAGATTTTGGAGCACTTTATGCTTCCATCTGCTAACAAGCTTTATGGAGATTTCTGATTTCTTTTTCCAGCAGGACTTTAGCACCTGCCCACAGTGCAACAACTATCTGCTAGTGGTTTGCTGACCACGATATTACTGTGCTTTATTGGCCAGCCAACATGCCTGACCTGAACCCTATTGAGAATCCATGGGATATTTTCAAGAGAAAGATGAGAAACAGTTGATCCAACAATATACAGACAATCTGAAGGCTCAATAGTGCCTCAGCAGTGCCATAAGCTGATCACTTCCATGCCACACTTCACTGATGCTGTCATTTGTGCTAGGAGCAAGCCATTTGCTGTAATATGTGCGGCCAACCAAGTACTGAGTGCATAAATGAACATACTTCAAAAGAATTTGAACTTTTCTGTTTTGCAAATCTGTTTTTTTTTTATTCATCTTAGGAAATATTCTAATATTTTGAGATACTGGATTTTTTACTTTCATTAATGTGAGCTCTAATCATCAAAATTAAACCAAAAAACTTTTGAAATATTTTACTTTACATGTAATGAATCTAGAATATATGAAAGTACACAATATTCAAATTTTTTGAGCTGCACCTGTACATGTTCACTAGGTAAAAGTATTCTTATCATAGTGAGACTCTTACAGATACAGGTATTTTCATTAGTGATGCACTCTTATAAATACAGTTCAAAGCAGGGGCTTTTACAGTAATGTGAAGAACCATCTTTAACCTTTTGGTTAATCATTTTTTACTAGGTTTCATGGATAAGAGTAAACCTTAACTATAAAACCTTCATCTAAACTGACTAACTAATAAAGAGGGAGAGATTGAAATAAAGGATGATTAGTAGCTAGTTGTAAACACATCTGTCACCATCCAACAACCAAAGCCATTTGATGTCATAAATATATATTTTGAGTTCACATTTACTCTTGTAATATTTTGCATAGGCTACAATTCTAATGTAAGAATTTGACAATTTTAAGAATAACAAAATTCCTTGTGCTTGTGATACACTGGAGATGCCTCTTCAACAGCATTGTGGGAGAAAAAGTACAGATTCTTATTCCATTTTATCAAGCTTTGTCTTCACTGCTTGAATCAAGCTCAACTTTCTTCGTCTAAGATTGAATGTTTTCATAGTTTTTTGTGATGACAATCATAAACTAATTAAAAACTTGTTTTTTTACAGTTAGGTTTATATTTATAAGGTATCTTGCTTTGTGAATGTAGTATTTATCCATCATACAAACAAATTGTGGGGCATCATCTACTGTCAGAAACAATCTGAAAATATGAATCTGAAACCAGAACTGTTTAGTAAAACAGTGAGAGATTCTGTGGAGAATTCGGGTGGATTTACTCAAGCACTTACTGCAAGGGTAATAATGATGAATAATTTAAAAATGGTCTTCTATTTTATTTTATTATGAAAGAATAAGCTATAATAGCTAAATTGTTACTAGCAAAAATGAAATTCCTGAAAAATTGATTTGTACATTTAGTATTCATAATACTAAACCCATATTTGCACGCTGATAATATATATTGATTGTTCAAATGACAAGAGGTTAAAATTTATCATAAAGATCAGTTTCCATGATTCATGAATGAAATTTTTGACAACTTTAAATGGTGCCTTCTAGTTTACCCAAAATTAAAATTTGGTCATTAATTACTCACCCTGATGTCGTTCCAAACCCGTAAGACCTTTGTTTGTACTTGGAACACAAACGAAGATACTCCATAGACCAGAGGTCTTCCTCCCTGTTGTTGGGAACCCACTGTCCTGAAGAGTTTAGCTACAACCTTAAATTAAACCTGAAGCAGCCAATCAGGCTCCTCAAGACTGCTTGAAAATACACAGCAGGTATGCTGAAGCAGGTTGGAAATAAACTTTCCAGTAAAGTGGGTCCCCAGGAGCAGGGTAGAAGACCTATGCCATAGACAGCTACGATGTTCAAGGTCCAGAAAGGTATAAAGAACATATATATATATATAAAGATAGTCCATGTGACATCAATGGTTTAACCATAATTTTATGAAGCTACGAGAAAACTTTCTGTGCACAAAAAAAAAAAAAAACCTAACCTAACAATTCTTCTTCTCCGCATTACCCTAGAGTACCACATGTGCGTGCTTTGATCTACACATAAAAAAGGCATGTGCGTGGTGCTGCTGATATGCACCTTATTTTTCAACGCGGAAGTAAGCTGTTTTCTGGTAATGTGCGAGACTTCGGTTTATAAGCTGGCGTAGGGAAATAATGAGAAGAAAAACAAAGTTCGATAAATCGAAAAACTGTTTGCACTACAAACCAGTGGGTTCATAATTAAGATAATATATTAAAATAATACAGTAAGACTGCTTGAAAAAGCACAAAAACAAGCTGTTTTGTACAGCTAAAAATAGCTTGACAAGGCTAAAACCAGAATAAGACCAGATTTTTACGTGTTTACGTGCTCTCGGATTTCAGCTAAAATATCTTAATTTGTGTTCCAAAGAAGAATGAAGGCCTTACAGGCTTGGAACGACATGAGGGTGAGCAGAGCTGGATTACATGTAATCTGGATTACGTAATCAGATTCCAAAAATGAAGTACTTGTAATTAGAGTAAGTTACATTTTAAAATACTCATAATCAGATTACAGTTACTTTTTTATAGATTACATTGCATATTATTAACACAATAGCAATAAATTATTCATAATTCATTAATTCTTCCTAATTTCTCTTTTTCATCTCTAAAATGTTCCTTTCTAAAATAGCCTACGGATTATATATATACACATTAAAAAAGTCCAGTTTTGTGGACATTCACACCGAGACGAGTCATTTCAGGTTTAAGAAGGCTTTCAAAATTGCATCAACTACTGATGAACACATTCATTTCTATTTTAATTATCACTACATAGATTTTTTTACCATGTATTATTATGTATTTGAAAGGCTTTTGTCTTACAAACTCATTAAAATGCATATATTCCGAATATTTCGTTTATTAACATGTAATGCAGGCATTCCAAAACTTTTTGTCATCTAAACCCTATTCACCAAATATGCTTTAAGTATATGTTTTACTTTAAGTACCCTTGAGATTGTAAAATAAATATTTCAATAATTAAGTATCACATTTGCATGTTCACGGTTTCTTTAATGTTGATTAATGATCACATGGTATACAGGTAAATAAAAATATTTAATCTTTTTAGTAAGTGTTTTAACTGTTATTTTAAAACAAAGACTATAGAAATACCCCTGAAAGGGACTTTGTTTCAAAATGATTTGTTTTAATTTGAATTTTTTATGATTTAATTACTTGTTAGCTTTTAATTAAACTCACAACCCCCCTGCAGTTCTTTTACAAACCCTAGTTTGGGAAACCTTGATGTAATATGTTTAATGAATGCACTTCATGTTGTAAATTACAATGAATGGAACATATTTTATTACACTTAGCATTTTGTACATCATTATGGTACAAGATAATACTACTTAAATCAATGTGATAAACAAGTTAAGTCAAAAGTAATCCAAAAGTAATCTGATTATATTACCTTAAGTGTGTAATATAATGATTTACGTTACTGACTACAATTTTTGTATTGTAATCTGGAGTCAGCAACGGATTACATTTTGTAAGTAATCTACCCAGCTCTGAGGGTGAGTAATTAATAACAGTTAATTTTTGGGCGAACTATCCCTTTAAAATCACAAGAAAGCAAAAGGTGAAAACATTTTTGCCGATTTATTTTAAAATTCCAATTCAATGTATAAACGTGTAACTCATTCAAACCTCTCTTTGATTTCGGTTGTACTTGAAATTTTCTCATTATGTGTCACGCCTTATTTTTCCATAGGAATAAAAAAAGGAGTCTTCACGTTGTGTACGCGCGCGCCTCCGCTGTGGGTCACGCCGAGTGCAGTGAAGCGCGTGTCCTTTGGCGCCGCCTGTCGGTGAGCCGCGGAACTGCGTCAGTCTTTGTGCCGCCGCCATCTTGACCAGGATCCGGATAATCACCACCTGAACACACTGATTTACATCAAATACACACAACCACAGGTGAGAACATGCATGACGAACATACACGCAGCACGTTCACACTGTACTCTCACGCGCGTTACTCCACAGAGCGCGTCCGTTCATTGCTAAACTCAATCCCGAGCTGCGAATCAGCCGTTAGCCGCTCAAGCTAGCTAGCCGCTAGCAGCTCCAAATCACCACAAAATTAACAGAACTCGTGAAATATCTCAAACAGGACGGAATCCGGTCGTTAGCCTGTCAGTGTGTTTATGTGAGCGCTGTGGTTACTGTAGTGTCGTGCTGATGAGCTTTATCCGACAGGAAGAGCAGCGACACCCACTCAGCTGATTGAGATTTATGTTTATATGTGACAGTTTCACACTCGCACACTCCATGTAACGCTTATAAATGATGCTACACGCAACGACTAGCGTTAGTGTGAGTGTTTCTATAAGGATGGAATGCTGTCAGTCATCTGCTTTACACTGAGAAAACTGTGATGATGAGGATGATGAAGGTGTGTTATGAATGACAGTCAGACTGTCCTGCTGAGTACGACTGTGTTTTATGCTCTGACTGTCTCTGACTATTATCTATACCAGTGTAATGATATGATGTTCAGTGATCATATCTGACATAATTGTGCTTTTAAACACTTCCCTGAAACGTTATATATATATATATATATATATATATATATATATTGACCCATTAAGACCAGGGTCACAAAGATTGTACTATAATATCAGCCTTGACACTATATTAGGTGACCACCAAATAATATGAGCCTCGTAATAAACTCATTTGGTTTGTTCACTGTATGTGAACAAAGACTCTGTTAATAAAGTGTCATCATAACCATGTATTCATTATTACAGCTGCTCATTAAACACACAAAGAAACAGAAAGTTAGTGTGTGGTTCTCAGTCAGTCGTTTCCTGCTCAAATAAAGTCTTGAGAACTGAAAGTTGAGAAATTACCGCAGAAATCTAATCTTGAAGCATTCTGGTGACCGTACATAAGTACAATAAGACTTATAGTTTTAGGTTTGTGTTTCATTGTTGTCTGTTTGTATAAATTTGTATTAATGCAACATATACACTACCAGTCAAAAGTTTTTGAACAGTAAGATTTTTTTTTTTTTTGTTAAGAAATTATAGAAAATAATACTTTTAATTAGCAAGGATGCTTTAAATTGATAAGTGTTGATAAAGACATTTATAATGTTACAACTAATATAAATGCTGTTCTTCTGAACTTTCTATTCATCAGAGAAACCTGAGAAAATCTACTCCGCTGTTTTCAACATCATAATAATAATAATAATAATAATAATAATAATTATTATTATTATTATTATTATTATTATTATTATTATTGTTGTTATTTATTTATTTATTTATTTATTTATTTATTTATTTTTTGAGCAGCAAAACAGAATATTAGAATGATTTCTGAAGGATTGTGTGACTGGAGTAATGATGCTAAAAATTCAGCATTGAAATCGCAGGAATAAATTATATTTTAAAATATATTAAAATAGAAAGCAGCTATTTTAAATAGTAAAAAGATTTAGTAAAAATACTGTTTTTGCTGTACTTTGGATCAAATAAATGCAGACTTAGTGAATAGAAGATACTTCTTTAAAAACATTAAAAATCTTACTGTTCAAAAACTTTTGACTGGTAGTGTACATCAAATGGCTGGGCGATTTGACCTAAAATCAAATCCTTGATTAATGTAACACTGTACCTCGATTACGATTATTTAACAAATTTTTGTGTTTTTTATTATTATTATTATTATTATTATTATTTTTCCCCTAATAGTTCAATAAAGGGTTGTAGTGTAAAAAAAAATCTAATGAAAGAGTGCATTTCTTACCTTTGTGATTTTAAAATAATTGAAGGAAACAAACAATTTATGGTTATTTGTTGAATATTTCAAACAATTAATCAAATGTTTGAAAAAAAAAAATAGAAAAGAACTTTCATTTTTGCGAACAAAATAAATGAATACTGCTGTGTCAAAAGTTGAAAATAACCAGCATCTCTTGCAAACAAAATAAATTGAAATGTTGTTATGCGAAAAGTAGAAAATAACCTGTATCTCTTATAAATTAATAGGCTATTATTTTAAATAATACAATGTGAAAAGTAGAAAATAATAACTTGCATCTGTTGTAAACAAATGTTTTAAATAATGAACGTATGCAAATAGAACACTGCTGCTTAAGAGAAGGGCATGGCACCATCTCATTGATCGTGTCCTGTCGCCCTATATGTGTATTTACTCTAGGTTCTTACTGGCCTACTCCATTGTCTTATGTCAGCCTGCTACTGTAAACAAAAGCTTGCAGAGCTTGCTCTGCCTCTGGCATCTTCTGATTGATCCACAGTTTTAGAACTGACATTGATTACCAGCGCTGCGTGTAAAAGGTTAAATTATTTTAATGCGACTTTCATGTGCGAGACGCTGCGAAACACGCATGTGCAATGGTCATACACATCTATGAAGCGCCGACGAGGTAGTATGTTTTTAAGGGGAAAGTATTAATTGGATTTAAAAAAAACTAAATAAACGACATGGAGGGAGTTCTGAATTTTGGTTTAGATTTTTTTTTTCCAATTAATCGTCCAGCACTAGTACATCAATAGATTACTGTAAAATGACAATACAAATATTTATGTCTGTCTTCAATTTCTCATTTTCAAATGTAAAGCCATATAACTTTCATTTTGATGGAGCTGAGATAATAACGGCACAAATCAGGTGTTTATGTATGAGTATTAAATACAGTTTACACATGATCAGAGCTGCTAGAGAAGTTACATAAGCTCATGAGCTGGATGTATTTATTTTGTTACGTACGTGTGTGTGTTTCAGAGCGGCGATGGCCACTGCACCTTACAACTACTCCTACATCTTCAAGTACATCATCATTGGTGAGTGAATCAGCAGCAGTGAAGCGTTCAGTTGTGTCGTCAGGTTCTCACGACTGCTCTCTCTCTCCACAGGAGACATGGGCGTAGGGAAGTCCTGCTTACTGCACCAGTTTACAGAGAAGAAATGTGAGTATGAGTGATTGTCAGGCTTTTCCTTTAGCATGTTAAGCACACACGATGCAACATCCACAAGCACACAAGCAAGCCTTGTGCTCCAAACAAACAGCCTCTGTGTGCGTTTCACATTCACAGAGTGTTTGTGTTGAAATGATCAGCCCGTGACGGCTTGTTTAAAGGGGTCGTGACACTTGTTTATTATTTATTTATTATTTGTATTGTGTTTTTGCATCATCACTGCACATCTCCGACTGTCAGAATGAAACGCTGCTTATTCTTTATCGTCACCATCATCATACAGTTTTAGAGTTTTAAACATGCGATCACTTACTAATAGTATGCTTTGTATGTTGACATCTTCACACGGAAATGTGCTCGACAAACATATAATCTCACACTAATGAGAATTCATGCAAATTCAGACACACTTTCCTATTGCTGACATCCATCCGAGTTCCTCTCAGTGGTAAGATTTGAACTGTTTTTGACAAGTTCTTCAAACACTGAGACATGCCACAACTGTTAAGGACTTCTGTAACTGTCTAGTAAGTTTGCATCAAAAGACAGTTAAAACTAGGGATGCTTAAAATGGAAATCAATATTCTAAATGCTTGTTATAGATCTTATTGTGAACAGTTTAATGTTTCATTAAAATCGATTATAAATTATTAATTATAACTGAATCTTTTAATGAAACTACTCTCTGGCCTTTCTTTCGAATGACATGCTGTAAACCCTGAACATTAAATATCTCTTATTCTCATCAAGGCTGCATTTATTTGATCAAAAATACAGAAAAACAGTAATATTGTGAAATATGATTACAATTTAAAATAACGGTTTACTATTTTAATACTCTTCAAAATTCACAATTTTTCAGTGTCGCACAATCCTTCTGAAATCATTCTAATATGCTGATTTGATACTCCGTTATCATCAATGTTGGAACCATTTTTTTTTAATCTGTAATGCTTTTTTCAGGACTCTTTGAGTAAAACATTAAAAAGAACAGCATTTATTACAAATTATTATTTTCTAACAACAGTCTTTATCATCACTTTTTATCAATTTACCACATCTTTGCTGAATAAAAGTATTCAAAAAATGTACTGACCTTAAACTTTTGAATGGTTTTGTATATTGTTACAAAAGGATTTGTTTTGGAATAAATGCTGTTCTTTTTGATTTGGTTATTCATCAGATTATCCCTAAAAGGTATTATAGGTTTCAAAAAATATTAAACAGCAACATCTGTTTTCAACATTGATAATAAATCAGCATATTAGAATGATTTCTGAAAAATCATGTGACACTGACGACTGGAGTAATAATGCTGAAAATTCAACTTTGATCAAAGGAATAAATTATATTTTACAGTATATTAAAACAGGATGTCATTATTTTCAATTGTAATAATATTCACAGTATTACTGTGTTGTTCTGTATTTTTGATTAAAAAAAAATGCAGCCTTGATGAGAATAAGATACTTATTTAAAAAACACAAAAAATCGTGCTGATCCCAAACTCTTAAACAACAGTGTAGGATTACAAATAACTACTTTTACAAGACCAATCAGTTTTGTCCTCAAACTTACAATTTAAATTAATCTTACAGTTAAAAATCTAGATAAGTTGACCAGTCAGTTTCAGTTCACTCAAATTTTTTAGCCTTCATTTTTCAAGGCACAGTGATAAACGGGAAAATAACAATTAATGATGCAAACTTCAGATATGACACAAAATCAGTTTCAGTTGTAAAGCAGCTCTACTGAAGACTAGTGTTATTATTCAGATCAATTCAGTTCAATTACGTTTACCGATATGAAACTAATGTAATTCAGGGTGTGTTCACAGTTGTAGTTCAGTTCATTTGGTCTGGGTCAAAAAGGAAAATTATACATTTGTCCCTAGTCCGCTTAGCGTTCACACTGGCATTTTTGACAGCAAACCTAAAGATACCGAACCTAAAGGCATAGTGATACGCTCACAGCCTGATTGGTCGGGTGAATGACGTAGACTTCATGACGGAACTCACCGAATACTCCAAACAAAAAGAAAAGGTGCGTTCGACTTAAACACAGTTCGGCTTCGGCTTTAATTTGAATACACCTAATGCCGCTTCCTTGTCATTACTTCCTGTTTTTGGTTAGTTTAGAAGTACTTGGTGCATGTTATGTCCATATTTCATTCGAACCGCACCAGAGTAAATTTGGAAGTGGATCGAGACCCATCTTTTTAATGGTCTCTGTCCGCTTGTTTGGTGTGCACCAGGGTTCAGATTGGCAGCGTTCACACTTATTCAAATGAACCGCACTAACAGAGCAGTCACACCAGAGTTTGTTTTAAAACCAAATATGACAAGTGTGAACAGTCAGTAGTTGTTGTTGATGTTCACCATGAACGCTGTGCTCTCCTCAGTCATGGCCGACTGTCCGCACACCATCGGCGTGGAGTTCGGCACCAGGATCATTGAGGTGAGCGGTCAGAAGATCAAGCTGCAGATCTGGGACACAGCGGGCCAGGAGCGCTTTAGAGCCGTCACACGCAGCTACTACAGAGGAGCAGCAGGAGCGCTGATGGTCTACGACATCACCAGGTACGTCAGACGAATGGCGCGGCTCTCATGCTGCTGTTGACTTTAGCAAAGGAAACAAATATTCTGTCTGTGTGTCGTACAGGAGAAGCACATACAACCACCTTAGCAGCTGGTTGACCGATGCCAGGAACCTCACCAACCCAAATACAGTGAGTACGAGCAAAGTCTGGACTGGTAAGGGGTCAAGCATATCTAGGTTGGGGTTAGGCTGCATAAATAAGCTGTATCTCAGCACTGTAACATTGTAGTAACTAGGGATGTCACGATTCCTGTGAATTCGAGTACTTTTTGAACAAATCCTCAACTGCATTTTGCCTGTGTCGAGTAACCGGCAAAATACTGGAAGTGTATTAGACCAGTGGTTCCCAACCTGGGGGTCGCTAAAGCTCATTCTTATTTGGGGGTTACAAACGGGTGAAATGGTTACAGTTTGACTATAACCAAAATGAAATTCCCAACAGTTAGTACTACCGTTTAATATATTCGGGGTCCGTCCGGTCATGAAAAACCTGGAGATTCTCAGCAATTTCCAGGCCCGTTTTAGAAAAAATAAATAAATCTAGAAAGTTTTGGAAAAGTCATGGAAATCTATTTCACAAATCTCAGTATAATAGAATTGTTTAATGAGGTCCTGAATTTCGGTGCGGGATTGCGCAAAGCATAGGAGTAATCATTCCCGCAGCTTTCGACTTAAAAATGAGGGAAATTCCTGCACTTATTTATTCAATATAGGATATAGGTTAGATGAGTCACTAAATCCACACAAACTATCAGATCAAATCAGTCAGTTGAAAACAGCAGGAGTGATTTAGCTGTACCGCGTTTTCTCTCTTTGATTTTCTCTTAAAGCAGCTTCTCATCAGCTCGTCTCGTCTGCGCCACAAGAACTGCTGCATGCTGCGATGCAAGACTTTTTCTCGCCTTTTGGAACAGTTGACAGAACTGTCACTTACCTGATTGGGTCATTTTTGGATTCAAATGAATTATAATTATCTGATTACTCGATTAATCATCAGAATAGTTGATAGTGACTATTAGTGAGTTAGTGACAGCCCTAGTAGTAACATGAGGTTGGTAGCAACTTAAGGTACCAAGCAGCTGTGACATCTAACAACTGGCTTCTTTAGCGACATCTGGCAGCACTCAGATTTTGTTGGTTTGGTGTGGGTTTGACTGACAAGTTGAAGGTGGAGTTTATGGTTGGTTCTGTTGGTTTTGCTCAGAGAGGTTTCTCTGTTGTCTTGGTGCAGGTGATCATACTCATAGGAAACAAAGCGGATCTGGAAGCACAGCGGGACGTGACATATGAGGAAGCTAAACAGTTTGCTGAAGAGAACGGTGAGTGAAGCATATGTCTGTCACATGATGGATCACATGACACTGTTCTGATTAGAGATGCAACGATACCATTTTTTTCAGAACCGATCTGATACCGATCCAATCCGATACCAGCGCAGTTTTATTTATATCAATGTAAAATTTCTATAGTGTTTGTGAAGATTGATTGTCACTCTTTTGTGTGTTACACGCCATCTACTGCATATAGACAACGTCATTTTAATGAAAAAGAACCAATTAAAAATATATAATCATAATCTATAACAAAATCCTATTATAAACTAGGTTAGTGGATAATTCAGCAGCAAAAGATACTCTGAAAAATCACACGTGCACAATCATTTTATAAAATCTAGTGAAACATTTTTAGTTACAAATAAAAGTGAATAAGTGTATGACTAAATCTGGTAAAATGTTACACATTGCTCTTTGTATTGTTGTAAAATACATTAATTAAAAAACAAATACATTTATATATAAATACTATAAAATTAAAAGCCATTTATTTTAAATGTGTAGCACAGTAATGAAGGCAGCAACATATGATAGATAGTACAGAACAAGAAAGACTATTAATCTTTCATTGTGCAGAAAAGTATTATAATATGAAAAGCTTAAATACAGAGCAGGGCAAAGCGCTTATGCGCATCACATGCGCAGAATGATGCGCTTGAAGCAACACGGAGTCGCAGCGCATAGGCTGCACAGCCCTCCGAGTCATAGAAAAGTTACAAAGGAGAGAGTTATTGATGCGTAGTTTATTAAATCTGTGCGTTCGTTTATTGAGCCTCTTCTTTTAACAATTTTACACCTTAGTTACTGTGTGCTCTTGAAGAGAGTTTGATTGATTTGACTGTAGTAACCGAACGCAACATGCAGTTTGAATGGAGGATGACAGACACCCGCAGCGGAAAGAAGAGTTTATGAGTTATGTGAACTTGAATATAATGGCTTAAATATTCATCTGTACGTCACACTGAACTATGGAACAGCTTCTGAGCACTTGAAATGTAGTGCATGAAAACTTTATGGTGCTTTGTAATGTTTTTGTGCTTGCGTGGGGCTCAACAATAACACAATGGTATGCACAATATCGAATTTGGACCGATCCCCGATCCGGCAGAAATGCGAGTATCGGAGCCGATACCGATGCTGAGTATCGGATCGATGCATCCCTAGTTCTGATCTCGCATGTGTTTGTGTTAACAGGTCTGCTGTTCTTGGAGGCCAGCGCTAAAACGTGAGTTATTTCCAGCAGCTCCAGCCTTATGGATGTGATGTTATATAACCGTGACATTATATGACATAAATCTTCAGACATCAGAAACATATCCGTCTGTACACATGTATTTATGAGAAAAACCCATTGTTACAGCAAGACACTTCTGAAAGCAGCACTTATTCAGTTCAGGTTTATTTGTATAGCACTTTTCACGATACAAATCATTGCAAAGCAGCTTTACAGAAAATGAAATGGGCCGGTTGCATAAAAGGTTTAGACTAGTCTTAAAAAGTTAGTCAGTTAACTTTTTCTTTAGGACTGGTCATAATTCTTTTAATTCAGTTACAGAAAAATGTAGGTTGGTCTAAGTTGAATCCAAAAAAATAAGACTGATTACCCTTTGGTTAACTGATAGTTGGTCAAACTAGTATTTAAGACACTGTCTTTACATAGAGGCTAAGTTTTTTGCAACTGGCCCCAGAGCTGCTAACCGCCACTGCAGTGATGCAATGACTTTACCAATCAGCAACTGGCTCTTTCATTTAGAAGTTGGGACTATTCCTCCATATTGCGTGTTGCAGTTCATTGCTTCCATTCATAATATAGCCGGAACTAGTCAGGCTCTGGCTGAAATGCATGCAGGGCACTAAATCACAGCTTGTTACTATAATAATATGAACATTTTTATTCTTATTGTAAAATATTGGAGCATTAGGTCATGAATATTGTCTCAAAAGTAGGGGTGTGACAAGACACTTATCCCACGAGATGACACGAGACTTGGTTTACGAGAACGAGACGAGATGAGATTTGTAAACTTTTTTTTTTTTTAAAGAAATCCTTAATAATGAAGTATATAGGGAAAACAGTATTTTATTCAACTGAAAAACAGAAAATATAGGTGCATTTTGATATGAACTTGTACTTTATGAAATTAAACTTTTTTAAAAAAAAAACTTGGAGATCACGATTCATGTTTCTTAAGAAAAAAAAGATTAGATTAGAAATTTAAACAAAATAACAATTTACTAGTTCTGACACAACATTCATTAAGTCTTTTGAAAAAAAAAATTCAATCAAATTAATTAATAAAGACTTAATTTACTATTTAGAATCTCCTGAATGAATGATTCATTGATAAATGTGTTTTTAAACGTGCAGTTGTCGCCACCTCCTGGTGGAAGAGGATAAACACTACAATACATACACGTGTAAGATACTTTCATTTTGATCGCTATTATAGACATTAAGTGTTTATCACCAAACTGTAATTTTTTATTCTAGTACTTCTGTTATTTAAATGTCTGTAACACAGAAATAATTATCATTATGTGTTTGAAAGACAGGAATAAGATTGCATGGCATTCAAACAGAGATCGCAATCTTTTAGAATTAATCCTGCAGCTCTATGTAAACATTGCAGGTACTATCACGTTCTCGCGAGACCAGACACGATATCTCGTCACATCCCTACTCAAAAATCATGGAAATTTATTGGCAAAAATGTGTAGGAACCCTGATATTAGCACATTTATGTTAATAACTTACTTGTAATGTTTTAGCACATTGTTAAAGCACATTTAGCATACATTGATACACAAATTGTTTACATGTTCCTAGCATGTTGCTATAGTGTTTTTATTGGTGACCTGTCTTTGCTTGTTTCTGAGACGTTGAATTCATCTTAAATCGCCAGCTTGTAAAATAGTTATGTTTTCTCATGAGATCAGGTTGGATTTTCGCAAGTTTGTCTTAATCTTTTTTTATTCTTGTTCCAGTGTCTCATGTGAGTGTATAGATGCTAACTAACCGTGTGTTTGTGGTCCCAGAGGTGAAAATGTGGAGGACGCTTTTCTGGAAGCAGCCAAGAAGATCTACCAGAACATTCAGGATGGCAGTTTGGATCTGAACGCTGCCGAGTCTGGTGTGCAGCACAAACCGTCAGCGCCGCAGGGCGGCCGGCTCACCAGCGAACCACAGCCGCAGAGGGAAGGGTGTGGCTGTTAATGACCTTCATTCTCCACTCGCCCACCACAACCGTCCTCCTCCTCCTCCATCACACACGCGCTTGCGGCCTCGGCCCGTCCCAGGGAGCCGCAGGAACCGCAGAGGAGAGGGTCACGGCTACATGCACTCATTTTCTCCTCCTGTCCCTCTCTTCATCTGTCCATCCTCACTCTCTCTGGTCAGTGTGTTCTTACTTTCCCATCCTCCTCATCCTCTGACTGCACTAACCGCTGCTCATCACGTCACACACATCATTTCAGGACAGTTTGGCCTCTTTTTATTTATTGATTTTATATCTTAACAATATGTGATGTCACCTGTGCAGCAGGAAGTGGCTGAACGTGACATGGATTCATAATCCAACATGCTGCTGCTGCTGCATGGGTTGCGTTGGGATTGGTTTAAGAACATTGAATGCATTTCTGTCTATGTGGTTGTGACGCATTCAGAGCAGTGAAAGCATGCAGGGATGCCCTTTTGATGCTCCTGCAGCTAAAAAGCTTAGGTGGAGGGTGCAGAATAATGCATTGCGTTTTTATATGCACCTGTGCTCAGAATAACGCATTGCGTTTTTTTATCCATCTGCGAACGTGCAGTGGTCGCATTGATTCCACTGATCCCAGATTAAATCCTAATGAAACGTCTCAAACTCGCAATCATGTGCATGTTCACATGCGAGCACATGAGTCGGTTTGGGTCAGACAGCTTTATGAATCAAAGACACTTTACTGAAAGATTGATTCTTTCATCGCTCCCATCTCCTTTTCTGCTTCATCATATCATTATACATTCGTCTGTCCTCACCACCATTATTTTATGTTGCCTTATCATTATCATTCATGTTAATATTATTACTATTACCGTTTAATTTTAACTAGCTCAACATGCAGTTCAGACTTGAGTTAAATAAACAAACGGTTTTACAACACTGCTACTGTTTTTGTATAGATCTATGAAATGTGACGGAAACGGCTCCAGTTGTGTAGGCTGTACAGTAAACATCAGCGCATCCGGCTTGTATATTAACAGCACCGCCGCAACTTCCTCTGAAGCAGCATCTGTGTCTTAATTCAGTGTATGTACCATATGAAATCGGATCTGATTCAGCTGCTGTATATAAGGCTGTATCTGTTGGTGATGTAACATAAAGAGCACTGACTCCTCACTCAAGAGTGTACATCACACACTATCACACATCCAGCTGAAGAGACGCTAGGCAAATTCTCCTCAGAAAGTCTTACAGATGTAGAACAGATCTCTGCTGCGATCTGAACGGCCTCTTCGCGCTGTTCACATGAGCAAAAACAGTACATATGTATAAACTTTGAAGGAGCTGTGCTAACGTTTGAAAATCTGTTCTTGTGTGTATATGATTTTAAAATGTTGACATTTTGATTTTAATGATGACAATAAAAATGCTCTAGTCAGAAAGTGTTTTTGCTTCAATCTGAATCGACTCATGAGCACGCTGACAGAAACAAACACAACATTGTTCAAGTAGCAAAACTGCTTTGTATTTTATGCAACAAAAATTGCACCAAGGTTACAGGAAGAATCAACCGAAAATAAGTGACGTGTATTTACAAAGACAAGCAATTAGTCTACAAAAGGGTGAGGCTTGAATACAAATTAAAAAGTAGTGGCATGATTTTAAGAGAAAAAAAAAACATGAAATGTCAACACTGGTAGAACCATGTTGAATTTAAAGGCAGCTTGTGGTTGGCCTCCTCCTCAGGCGTCGCAGTCAGATGGCAGAAGTCTTGGAAAAGACAAACTAATACTGAAAACAACTGCATTATTTCAATTACACAAGCAAAACAAACAGGAAAGTTTTAGTAAGATAGTCATTGACTCAACTCCCACATCCTCAATGAGAATCGTGTGGTTTGTGGTCATTGGATAAAGCTGCTCCGATCACATTAGTGATACCGGAACACTTCTGTCAGTGGTGTGTGGAAAACCTTCGAAATGACATCAAGTGGTAACATTACAAAAAACATCTATACATATACTGCTTCTTAAGCACTGATTCTCACTTCCAAGTCTTTCTCCTTGAGACAGTAGTGTTTGATTCGCTGACCAATGATTCAGCGAGTCTATTTAAGGCAACTGTGTAGTTTTGGAAAGGCATGTATGTGGTGATTGTGCTGAGGGAACACTTGTTCGAAACCTTCGACGGACAAGGTGGGAAAAGGTGGGATGTCAATCCTGTCAATTATGGCACAGTGTTGCAATCATACAATACTTGATC
This sequence comes from Cirrhinus molitorella, assembly GCA_033026305.1. Lineage (NCBI taxonomy): Eukaryota > Metazoa > Chordata > Actinopteri > Cypriniformes > Cyprinidae > Cirrhinus > Cirrhinus molitorella. The sequence continues at coordinate 24,099,305 of CM065119.1, read as the reverse complement.
AGTCGGTTTGAAAATGAAGTTCCTCATATCACAGGGACCGTTCACATCTCACAACAAAGCCCTTTCTTGACCAACCGCACAATGAAAACTAAGCTGGACACATCAGGAAACAGTCTTTTTCAATACTATGATCATGAATGTAATCAAAAATATATTTTGATCCCTTGAAAAGGTTGGAAAGAAAGTGTGAGGCACATGAGGTGTTTTTCTGTCAGTCATTGCAATGCTAAGATAATGCTGTCTTTAACAAATACTTTGAGAAAACGCAGAAAAGAAAAAGACTTTTTTAATAAAAATCAAGTCACTAAGGCTTGAACCTGGGCTACCTTAAAATCGCCAAACAGACTCTGGAGGAACATCGCAGGTTCCCCTGCATTTGTGCACAGTAATAAGACACTGAATTGTTCGTAAATGTTCCTCTATTTGGCATGAGAAAAGCTGAGGTGGGTTCAATGGAAATGTACGTCACGCCACAGCCAATCCAGAGAAGCCCCAGACACTTGGATATCAGTTCCATTCGTGCTCTTCTCCGCTACCTCTGAACAATGTCACTGATCTCCTTGACGGAGGAAAGCAGCTTTGAAAAGTCTTGTGGTGTGTTGGCTCCCCCAGTAGCGGTGGGGCAGATCTGCAGCTCACGCAGGCTACTCTCCAACTTGTTGATGGCTTCGCGGAAAGCAAACTTGTTGCGCATCTGCTGGATGGACTCGACGTAGCTTGCGCAATACTTGGATAGATTCTTGCCAGCTTCCAACACCGCACTGTGGCTGCCGGTTTGCTCCGAAATGCGACCAATGGCAGCCCGGAGGAGCTCTGTGCTCTCCAAAACCATCTCGCGTGTGATGCAAGAGTTGGAGAGTCGCTCTGACGGCTGGCGCGTTTTCCTTAGCGAGCGGCGAGTCGTCATGAGCGGAATGAAGTTGGATCCCGGGTCGCCGACAGCCAACACAGTTCCCATACCTGGAAGCTGACTGCTTGGGGATGTAGAAGAGCTCTTTGGGGGCTGCACTTTCGAGGTGTTTTTTGGCAACTTTTTGGCACTTTCTTGGGAAAGACTTGCACCCCTGCCTTGTTCTGTGGATCCAGGACTTGGAGGGTTTTGCTCAGAGGAGCCTTTGACTTTGGTATCTGAAGAAACATCAAAAGTAGGACTCCTCGAAGTCTTTCCAGATTTGGCGCTCGAGACAGGAGGTGGAGGAGGAGCCGGTTTAGGTTTCGCAAACTTCCCCTTCTCTCTGTCTCTTTGTCCAGGGACTTCAGAAGAGTTCTTGAGCCTACGTGGTCTGCATTCATCCCCAGCTGCTCCCAGAGGTGGAAGCACGTTCGGCTTGAACAGCTCTGCTTGTAAGGCACTCGTTTTGGAGCTTTCTGTCTGCATCTGTGGCCGACGGCTGAGCTTAGGTGTCAGGGTCAAAGGACTAGATCCGGGACTAGACTCTGAGTCCTTAAACACTTCGTCAGGCACGTCCTCGTTTTTTTTGGGAAGGCGTGGTGGTGGGGTAAGGGTGCCACCACGTGGAATGCAATCTCCTTTCTTGCGTGGTAGAGCCGGCTTGCCTCCGAAGGTGCCTGAGTCAAAGTGAGACGACTGGATGTCACGCGGCAGGGTGACCGACTTCCACTCGGTGCGCTCGGACCCTGGGGGCATGCTAGAGGCAGAAGACGACCTTAAGAAGCGCTTGGAATTTGACATTGGGTCTTCCTCTCCAGGTGGAGTCGTGGCAAGCTTCCCTCCACTGCCTGATGTTGTGGCTGTGCCTTTTTTCCGTGAATGAGAAGAGAAGAGCTGACCAGGATATACTGGGGCTCCGTTGGTGACAGCTGTGGTACTGTTGGAGCCGATCAACTTGGAAGGATCAATGCTGTGCAAGGCATCATTGGTGGAAGCACCGTTGTTGAAATCATCTCTGCAGTCAGGACCCAGTCCTCTACGATCCAGGTGGCCATCCATCTTACCGAACGAGCTGCTGCGTTTTGGGGGCGCCGGGGCTGTTCTCTTCTTTTTCTTGATTAAACTGAATGGATTCATTCTGAACTTATCCTTATCTTTAGCTAGGAGGCGATCATCTTCGTTCAAGTTGCTATCAAGGACAGGCCTCGGGAGCATTGGGGGCCCAGCAACCTCACCCTCTGCTGCGTCTGAAAAGGGTATAACTTTATCAGTTCAATCGCCCACTTTGCAGAAAGTAACTCGGAATTAACTGTGATGATTGGGAGAGCACAGCTTACCCGGACTGTCACCATCCCTACTGTCCATGTGTCTTCGTAGTGTCCTCGTCTTGGTGGGAAGTTCTGGTGCCTGCTGTATTGGACCCAGTGTCAGCTGCTTTCCTTTTTTCCCCAACTCTTTCTCCACCTCTGCAACCCATGAAGATTGAACATGAGCCACAAGAAAAGTACACGTAAATCTCTCTAAACCTCCAGAGACAAATGCTTACCGTCGGAGATACTGGACTCTTGAAACATAGTCTCAAATGCCTGGTGGGTTTCAGCAAAAGAAGGCCGCTCAGCAGGGTTCCATCTCCAACCTAAAAACAGAAACACCAAAGTCAGTTTAAAGGGCAAATGAAATGTAAATTGCTTAATTGTAATCCTCTCATTCAAATACTTTAGCTTGTCTAGTTTTTGGTCCTTGGATTTTCTTCAGTGATCTCAAAAGCTACTTACAGGCCCTCATGAGCTCATAGACTTTCTCTGGGCATCCCTCGGGTCTGTCCATGCGGTAATCTTTCTCTAGTAGCTCGTACACTTGGGACAAGTCAATTCCAGGATATGGAGACATCCCGTAGGTGGCGATTTCCCAAAGCAAGACGCCAAATGCTAAAGAGTTGAAGCAAGAATATCAGTTTTATACGGGTCATTGATATAAGGATTTTCGACAGGCAAGTTTTGAAAAGGAAAGAATATCTTTTGTAGTTGTTCACACAATAAAAAGGTACACAATCAGAATAAATTTAATGTAATTTCAAAGATGTTTCCAAAACAGCATTTATGGCCGGACAGTTGCACCACATAATATTTTGGCACTCTGAATAACGTTTCAAATAACAGCATCCTACTGTGTGTGGGGACTGTTTGATTGATTTTTGCTTACCCCACACATCTGACTTGATGGAGAATTTATTATAGGCCAGACTCTCAGGGGCAGTCCATTTAATGGGAAACTTGGCTCCTACATGGGCGATGTAGGTTTCTTCCGTCATCAGGCGACTCAGTCCAAAATCTGCCACTTTAACCAAGTGGTTTTCCCCAACTAAGCAGTTACGGGCAGCCAGATCCCTGAAACAAGAACCAGATCATAACTGTGTAAGTGTCACTTCCTACAATTATCAACACTATGTTGAAATCCATTTTATTTTTTTCCAAATTCTGTTTTTTCCATTTTAATTTTTCTGGATTCCGTTTTTTTTTTTTTTTTTCATTTTTATTTTCCTGGACTCCTTTTTAATGGTTAAATAAAATCGTATTAATCAAAAAAAAGCATGCCTAATTAATTAAAATCATGAAACTTGTATATATAACATCAATTTATTAGAAATGACAAAAATGACATAAATGACATGTTTAGGGCCCTATGAAATATTATATTTTATTGTTACCAAATTCTGGTTTTAGCATGTCTAATTATTTGAATGCACAACAACTTTTATTTATTCTTGCAATAGCTTTGTGAATTTTTATTCCCTCAGAAATTCTGTATTGTGTATTTATATTAACAGCAGGCATAAAAATATATTTTTTAATCTTTTAATTAATGAAAATTACTATTATTATTATTATTATTATTATTATTATTGGCAAGTAAATGTGATTTACTATTAAAATTAAAACATGAAATAAGTAAGTTTTATTAATTTTTCAACAGTAGTAGTAGTAGTATGTACATTCTAAATGTTAAAAACTTTTCTGTCATCTTTCTGTCAAGTTAAACAGAACTTTTATTTTGACAGGTTGCCGTGAATACCTTTGACGCTTGTTGCGGCTAGATTGGATACAGCTGCTGCTGGAAGCTAACAATAAATCTTACTCAAATGGAACGGTCAAATGCGAATGAAGTGACTCTCAGAGCAGTTTTGGAGCCGTTGTTCGTGTATTTATGTCCTAATTTATTGAGACGCCAGATGCTGAAATCATCACGAGCGTCACGCATGCGTCAGATGTGTAGTAAACAAAACACGCGTCTGCGGCATTCATAAACACAGAGACATGCGGAACATCCAGGATTCATATTTAAATAGTCTTTTTGGTGCTTAATATTTACACATACTACTTCGTATCACGATTTGATGACATACTTTTGATTAATTCTTCCAAACTTTGACAAATTCCGTGACATTCCGTGTTAAACGATACATTCCGTTTTTATGACTGGATTCCACGATTCTGTCCCTATGTCCCTTATCCTTGTCCTGTAATGTTTAATCATTTTTTAGTTCACAGAATGTTAAAGGACTAGAATGTAACAATATACGCAATGCAAAAAAGCCTTTTGGTAAAAAGCGCTGCATGTTTTTGCAACTGTCTTTTTTACATGTCTCTTTAAGACTGTTCAGTTTTCTTGTGTGCTTGGTTTAGAGAATGACATCACTGCTTTTATCACTGACAACTTAATAACTGTTTGTCAAAGTGTTTGTCAAACTTGTTCTAACTAGTTTGAAATCACTTTTGTCTGATAAAGCATCACTGAGAAAAAGGCTCAAGACAGAAACTCAAGCTATGCACATCAAGCTACTATACGAGGTTAGATACAGGAATCATGGAGTTAAGTTTAATACCTTCTTAAGACCTTTTCCATACATTTTAAGACCTCATCACCACATCAAGTTACACATCAAGTTACTGGTTACATAGGCAACTTAACTTACATTTACTATATATTGATTGTAAGATGGCAACTAAACAGCCTTCATTTGTGATAACTCCTTATCAATGCAACAAAATTCAGAAAGGTGGGAACGAAGCAAAAGAGAATTAATTGAGTGACTAACCCAGTGTAAGGTTAATTAGAAAGAGAAACCAGAATTAGACAAACAAACAAGACAACTGATAAAACTTATTGAAGAGGGAATATTTAAAACTAAATATTGAGCGAATTATTCCATCTTTGTCATGGAAAACACTTGTTGGTTCGCAGTTTTAACATATGTTTGCTTAAATTTATTTTAAAGATCTGAGGTCAACTATCTGTTGTTGCTTTCAGTATGGCTATAAATGTCACGCAAAATGGTAATCAAATTCACATCAGGCACTTTTAACATTGAATAAAGCAAATAACCAGTATCTATGATTACAACTGTCACATAGTTGGAGCCTCAAATAGAAACCGCTTCTAAAACAGAAATTTTGTGTCGCCGTCGTGGCTAGGACAAAAACTCTGATGGAAGAGTCACATGGAAAAGATACCTTTTACTGCATCGCGGCGTCGCTTGTAGTTAGAACACTGTGTTTTATTGTAAGATGTGCTCCCATATGCAGAGTAGGCATGTCATGATCACGAAATCAAAAGTGAACCGCAAGCGCTTAGTCAATTAAGTATCCCACGTATTGATAGTGGCTCGCTGAGGCACGAAAATTATATACTATATTAGAATTTTTGCAATACACCCTGTATAAACAGGACAATGAAAATTTAATAACAATTGACTGGATTTTTTTTACAAATGCAGCACCTACAAGTGTGTATGTAGGTGTCACTTTTACACTTCAGAAGTTCTGGCTCACCTGTGGATGAAGTTCTTCTTCTCCAGGTACTCCATGGCAGAGGAGATCTGCGTGGCCATGTAGAGCAGCACCACAGCATTGACCTCCTTATGATCACAATCACGCAGGTAATCCAGCAGGTTTCCATGGGTCATGAACTCTGTGATAATATAAAACGGAGGTTCCCTTGTGCAGACGCCTACCATAAGAGGAAAAACACAGGATATTAGTGGGTTTTGACTGATAAGCAGCATCTTCAGGATCAACACGTCTCTTTGTGAGAACACATTCCTCCTAAACAACAGTGGTCGATCCATGTTTGATACATTGTTCAGCCCAAAAAAATCACAAATATAGACCTACAAAATTGCTTTTAATTCCAAATCATAGTAAAAATGTATAGAGTATTCAGTTTTCATTTACACATCATGCTTCTGAGAAGTTCATCTAGATAAATTCACCAGTGAAGCTTCTGACCCACCTACCCATCTATGTTTGATGAGATGTACACTACCAGTCAAAAGTTTTTGAACATAAGATTTCTTATGTTTTTTGAAGAAGTCTCTTCTGCTCACCAGGCCTGCATTTATTTGATTAAAAGTACAAAACTGTACAATTTTCAAATATCTTTACTATTTAAAATAACTATTTTTTTTTAAATGTATTTTATTGCTGTGATTTCAAAGCTGAATCCTTGGCATCTTTAATCCAGTCACACAATCCCACAGAAATCATTTTAATATTTTGATTTGCTGCTCAAAAAACATTAAATAGCATTTATCTGGAACAATAATAAAAAATGTGTGTTGAACAGCAAATCAACATATTAGAATGATTTCTGAAGGATTATGTGACACTAAAGATTGGAGTAATGATGCTGAAAATTTAGATTTGATCACAGGAATAAATTACATCTTAAAATATATTTAAATAGAAAGAAGTTTTTAAATAATAAAATAATAATATTTTGTTAAAGAATACAATAAATACAGGCTTGGTGAGCAGAAGAGACTTCTTTAAAAAAAGCCAAGCCCCAAATGTGAGTGAAAATCAGCACTGGTAAGTAATAAATAAATAAATTATAATTAAATATTTGATGCGTTTCCCCAATTTGTTAGCTGTACAAATGTGTAAAACTATTCCACACTAAGAGTGCAGCAACAGGAGGACTCTGGACTCACCTAACAGCTGCACCAGGTTTGGGTGCTTGATTTCTTTCATGACTGCAGCTTCTTTTAAAAACTCTTCCACTTCCATTGTGTCCTCCTGCACAAGAGGAAAAAAACAATTCTCAGGTATGTTCAAATCTGTATGATTTTTGTACTCTAATGCAATTTACAGACAGCAGAGAAAAACAATGCAGAGAAAAACTGTCTGACAGTATTTTCATTGTATTCATCTGTCATGTGGTAGAAGCTCATCAAATGAGACAGATGTGAATATGGACATGGCCTCTTTCTCAGAAAGCATGAACAAAACTACCTCCCGCATGGCATTAAGCAGGTGTGATGTGTTCTCTGTGTGTGACAAGCTCCAGGCTTTGTGTCCCTATGTCACTGACCTTTAGTGTTTTGACAGCCACAGTTAGATTGTATTTCTTCCAGACACCCTCGTACACCTCTCCATACTGCCCTCCGCCCAGCTTGTGTTTCATGGTGATATCAGTGCGCTCCATCTCCCATTTATCATAGTTGGGTGAGACGCCGTAGATAGTGGGCTTGTTGCGTTTGGGCGCTGGGTAATGCAACGTCGTGATCAGACCGTCTGACACCGTGGAATGATGGTGAACCAACTCCGCCAGCGTGTTAAAACGGCTCTCCGACGACACATACAGCTGCAAGGCGAGACACACAAGAGTGTGAGGATGACAATAGGCACAGAACCAGCCTCAAGCTGACCTAAAGATGCTCAAAACGGCTTCCACTGCAGAAACAGGTAGAAGTGACAAGTTAAAAAGCTCTATGCTGTACCATGATAAAATGACTAACCGACTATATAACTTCTGCAGTGATATTAATGTGCACTTTTAAGGCCAATTTAGAGACAATATTTATCCATAGACTTGATATAAACCAGGGGTGCTCAAACTTGGTCCTGGACGGCCGGTGAGATTAGCTCTAAACCCAATTAGACACACCTGAACTAGGCAACTAGGAAATTCCTGGCAGGTGTGTTGAGGCAAGCTGTTTCTCCTCTAAACTTCACAGACTTAAGTGAACAAGCACCACCGCTACATGTATGCATACCAAATAGATGGAGTGCAATAGAAAAGGGGCATAATAATTGTCATATGTAGAATTTTAAACCTACAAGTAAGTGTATTTTATGATAGCAGATAGAAGACGCAATTGAGTAATCACAATTTAATGCAATTAAACTATGCTCATGTTTATTTACTCTCATTTTTAGTTTCGTGAAATTAACTTCTGCTTTAAAAAGCATTACTTTTGTTTTTAAATTGTAATGTTACAATGTAATGTGATTTTAGCCCCTTTTTTGGACATAATGAATGTCATAAACAACTTTCAATTCGTTTTCATTTTCTTTAATATAAACATTGTTTTACTGGACAACACTGGGCAGGATACAGTGCTGCTTGAAAGTTTGTGAACTCTTTAGAATGTTCTATATCTCTGCAATAATATGACCCAAAACATCAGATTTTCATACAAGTCCTGAAAGTAGAATGAATGTCTGAATATATGGAAAGAAACTCTGAATATATCATAAAAAGTCTGAATATATAAAATGAATGTCTGAATATATATGAAAGTCTGAATATATGGAACGAAAATTGTAGCCATTGAAGGAAATCTGGGCCCGTATTCACAAAACATTTTATCTTGCCACTAAGAGTTCTCCTAATTTGCAGCAAAAGTTTTCTCTTAAAACCTATTAACAAATCTGCTGAGACAAACTTTTACTATGGAACAGAAAGAAGTTAAGAGTATCATCATTATTGCTGCCACTAAATTTTGTGCGCACTCGCTCATTGTTTAAAATATCTATAACACAAGGCGGCGCTAATGACATCAAATTTCCTTCAATAGCTACGAACTTCATTCCATATATTCAGACATTCATTTTATATATTCAGACTTTCATTCTATATGTATTCAAACTTCATTCCATATATTCAGTTTCTTTCCATATACTTAGATTTTCATTCTATATATTCAGTTTTGTTCCATATATTCAGACATTCATTGTATATATTCAGACATTCATTCCATATATTCAGACTTTCATTGTATATGATTGCAACTTTGTGTATACATACAAAGTTGCAATCAAAATTATTCAACCCCCCAAATACAAGCTTTTCTGAAGATCCAGGACTTTATAAACTTTATATTGCATCTACAGCAGTTTACTGGCATATTAAAAGTGATAAATGTCAATAATGTAACATTTTTGAGTTATAGGATTTTTTAATAACACTGCTATCTCATAATTATTCAACCCCTATTCAGCATTGATGTTTTAAATCACTTATTTTTATGAAGAAAAAAAAAAAAACCCTGCAATGTACAGCCAAAGACGTGCAGGATGACTCGACGAAAGGTGGAAAAACATTTCAGTGCAGTGTATAAGTGTATATATTTGGTTGAATTTTCTGAAAAGCAGTGGCAATGTAAAAAACCAAAGATTGTCAATGATCTTGAAGCTTGTTCAAGTAAGGAATGGGCCAAGATTGCAGTAGAGAGTTGACAGAAGCTTCTAAGCATTTACAGGCAGCGTTGATTGGAGGTTATAAAGAATAAAAGATTCTGCGCCAAATTTTACTTTTGGTGGTTGAATAATTTTGAACTTGAATGTTTAGAGCCAATTAGATTTTATCATCAACTTTACATTCTCAGAATCACTCAAATGTGTTTCAGTAAACTTTCTTCAATAGTTTACTTAACGCCTTTGTTAAAGTGTTTTCATAAAATTTAGTTTTCTGCAGCAAAAAAAAAAAAAAAAAACATTTTGAAGTACATTTTAAAAATCTAAAATAACCTTTTTTGTCTATAAAAAACATTTCTGCATTTGAAAGGTTCCATGGATGTTCAAGGTTCTTCATAAAACCATTTACGCCAATAAAGAACCTTAATTTTTTAAAGTGTATCTGTCAAGTGTCCTGAATGGAGTTATATAATACTGGCTCTATAATAATTAAAAACAGCTACTAATTGACCAATTTAACAGTTTACTAATTGTAAACCAATTAAATTACGTACATTTCAAAAACACAGATCTTCCACCTCAGAGCAGCTTAAATGTGAGCTGTTGTGTTGAAATGGCGTCTCAGACTCATTCCTGACAGCTTACACTGGAGATTCCAGCAGGAAAGTGTGTCGCGGCCTCATGCGGAGCCTGTGAGGCGGACGAGGCACGTCAGGCATGCGAGGAATGAGCGCAGCGGTCATCAGTGTGCAGCAAGAATGCAGCGCTGCAGTGCATGCGTGACACATGGAGTCATTTATCTGCCCACGGACTGCACTCATCATCACTGTGACCCAAACTGTCTGTCTGTCTAATACTGAGCTGTGCTGTCAGCAAAGCACTTCAGCATGCCTTTGGAACACAGTCCATTTAACTTTAAAGAGCAGGTCACATATGGATTTTCAAAAAAAAAAAATTGTTTGTTTGTAATGTAGCTATCCTTCAATGTAAACAGTGTGCAAAGTTGTTAATCCCAAAAAAGTGCATCATACATAAAGATATTATATTATATAATGAAAGAAAAAGTCGACTCAGAATCACAGTAACAAGTTATTTACAAATTTTCTGCCTGTTACAGATCTACGTCACTGGGTAACACATTAGCATAATCCCCGCCTGGCGCAAAATATGAACACTCTGACCTGCCCACAAACACTTCCGCTAGTTAGTGTGTTTACATCATGTTGAGAAGACGCTGTGTTCTGCACTGTGAAAGCAAGTTTGTTTTGTTTTCATTGCCGAAAGAATCATGTGAAGAATCAGTGGTTAAAATTCATTTTTTCCACGATACCACAGCAATACAATTCGAACGTTTTGTTGTTTGAACATCAAAAACAACTGCGGACTTGGCAACACAGATGGTATCACTTGCTAAAGCATAGTTCTTACTAGAAGATTTTGTATGTTGTCAGACTGTTGTGCTGTTCTGACTACATGACTTGATTGTCTGTCTTCAAGTCGTTATACTGTACTTGCAAATCGGGCTTAAAACCCTGCTTAGTGTAAACTAGGCTTAACTTGCTCAAGTATTCCTCTCTGTGCCAATCACAACACACTTGGCCAGCTGACCAATCAGAGCAGAGTAGGCTTATGGAAGGGAGGGGTTTACAGACATTACGCTCTGTTATGCCTTTTATCAAACTGCTTTATAGATAAAGTTGTATTTGCTTCATAGTTGAATTCTGCAGAATTAACTCCTATATTTCCTGATTATTCTGTGGAGCTGCTTTGAAGACAATTTGTATTGTATAAATTAGGGGTGGCACGGTTCACAAAACCCGCAGTTCGGTTCGTATCACGGTTTTAGGGTCACGGTTTTCGGGTCACGGTTTTCGGTTCTGTACGGTTCTGTTCTTGTTGTTATTTTTTCTTTTAATCCTTAACATTCCAGAAATTTCCTTCAGCATATGATATATAGCTTATTAGCTTAATTATCCACAATTTAGGATACAGTATTAACATTTTTGTAATATAATCATGCACTAACTAAATCTGACTTGACTTTACCACATTATTTGGACCATCTCTGAGTAAAATCTAGGTGAGATTTTGATACTGCAAGAGAGAAGACATTGATGATGACATGTTTTTCGTTTATGCAATAAATCCAGCAGGGCTCTGCTTACTTTTTTTTGGTTAAAAACTTAAAGAGAGAGAGGAAAAAAAAGAATGTTGAGATTAATATTTTAAATATAAAATTTTTAATATAGAAATATTAAATGATTTAAATCACTGAAAATATACTTTAAAAATGAAACTACTAGCCAGTAGGTGGCGTCAAGTCGCTTATTTAATTGCTGAATCATATTCATTTGATTCGTTTGAACGGTTGATTCATTGAGGAATAAAGCAAGTGACCGTGTTTATGATTGGGAAATTGACTCAGTAGATTAATGTAAAAAGGCACGTTCATTCATAAAAGCAGACACCGCTGTGTTTGAATGGAGATGCGCTGCGGTTCAAGTTGGAGCAGAAATGGAGCAAAATTGGGCAATAGTGTTAGAGTCAGACAACGTAAGTAACTTAATATTACTTTCTTGTTTATTTAACTGTTTTATTAAATCAATATCTCATTTACAAACTCCAATTATTGTTTACAGTGCGTGTAATGGTGCGCTGTGATTGGTTGAGCGGATCTATCGCATTTTGCAGAGAAAGGAGACTGGCGTTTGTCGCGGTTTGGGAAAAAGGGAGAAAACATGACAGAATAAATTTAAACATGACATGTAAATTTAATAATGGACTTCTCAATACCGACCAGATAGCTACAATAGTGATGTTGGCAATAACTTTTTTTTTTTTTAATGGCGTTTAATCGCGTTTTGGAAAAGAGCTCTTCATATTGAATGCATTTTGCACAATACTTGAACACAGTCGTAGTTCTATCTACTGTTTTATATCCGTTGTCATCGTAAGTAACATGAAATCCAAAATGTTCCCACACACCGGATTTGAATGACGCGGGCGCATCCGCCAACTCCGGGTAGCCTTCATCATCTCCTCCACTTGCCATTTCGGCAGCACTCCTTACTCCACTTTTACTGTCTATATTATATATATATATATATATATATATATATATATATATATATATATATATATATATATATATATATATATATATGTTCGCGCGAAATTGTCTGAGGCCAAACTAGGCACGGGGCTATATTGCGCATGCGTCGAACCGTGCGGTGCACACACGAACCGAACCGAGACAAGCGAACCAAACGGTTTGGGTGTTTTACCATGTACCGTGCCACCCCTAGTATAAATATAAAGTATAAAATGTGACTTGATTAATGGCAATAGGAATAATTAATACCGTGGTTTGCCAAAAATAAAAATAAAAAAAATTCTAATTTCACAATTTCTGTAAGAAAATAAACTTTATTTTGGACCCCTGAACCTACAAAAATGTGATAATTGCTAGCAACTGTTATTTAATTTCTATGGACCCTTTTCACAAGACTGTGATGACGCATTTCAACAGTCATCATCATCATCATCATAAATCCTCGAAAGTTTTTCATATTTAGATTTTTTTATGTATGTACATTTATAACACTGTACTTTATATTATATTATGTTTTCATCAAGGTACCAAAAATAATGCGAGGGTGTTTCTAATGGCATGTCTATGGGAGGGACGGTAAATTTGACATTGTTCTCTCTTCTGACTGCCAATGTCAGTCTTTCTCAATTTTTCTTTTTTGATCGGAAGTCCTGAAAACACTATTGTGGAGTTTTTCTTTTGCTATTTGAGCAAATGGGAATGGAAAAAATATATTTGTTGTACTCTCCCATTCACTGCTCTCGGATTTTACCCAACTATGACGACTTCTGCTATGAGAAACCTGGAAATGTTAGAAAGGTCCACTGAAATGTTCCTATGACACTTCTCAATGCATGCGTGATGTGTGTAAATAGTTCGGAAATCAAGACTAGTCAGCACTAGTCTACACACATGGTATCACTAGCTACACACTCGGTTTAATTTCATGTGTCCTGTAGGAGTAGGTAAGAAAATTTATCATTAGCATGATGACCAACCGTATTTCTGTGTTCTGTTGCAAAACTCGACTGTGAATAAATAGTCATCTGCAGTGTTGGGGAAAGTTACTTTTAAATGTGATGCATTACAACTAAATTAAGAAAAAAAAAGAAAGAAAAAAGAAATTACATCAATTACTTTTATCTAAAGTAATGTGTTACGTTACTTTTGCGTTACTTTTTAACTTGTTTGTTTTTAATATAAAAAGTTATATTTTTGGCAAATGTAAAAGCCCTTTTACACCAAAAAGGGAAATGAATAAGCCTCTGGCTGAAGGAAAAGTAAATTCACTTCTGTACAGTAGAATAAAAACAATGAAGCACAAATGTTAGTCTTTTTTGCTTATTAGTATGGTTAAACTGGATCATCGAAAGTCAGCAGCAAAGACATTGGTTAATAAAATAGGATTAAATGCACTTGTGTTTTTGAATATTTAATTATTGCAGGTTTGCATCAGGTTTTTTGTGAGTGAGATGAATTAATGCATGTTCACTTTTAGCCTAGAAATACAGTAACATGTTTGTTTACACAATGCACACAATGCCTCTGTTCTTTCGATTTCTCCAACATAGGTACAATAGACTTTCAGTCAGAAAGCAAAGTAACTCCGATATTTTCTTGTAAATTAAAAAGTAATGCGTTACTTTAAAGGTTACTTGAAAAAACTAATCTGATTACATAACTTGCGTTGCTTGTAATGTGTTACCCCCTAACACCGGTCATCTGAATGCATGAGTATTTTCAATGAATTGCATGCAGATTTATTTTTTGACATGAGAAACAATTACTGAATAGGCTTGAGATTTTAAGAAGGTCCTAAAAATCAGACATTCTCAAACGTTTCAGTAACTTCAAAGTTCATTTCAGGCTAGTGAGAGTGTGTATTCTCACCCACCGCTAATTAGGTGTGTATAATATGATATTATGCCAATTACTGTCATTATCACCTGATCACTGGAGTGGCACTGCTATTAGACATGTAAAGCGTAATACTGGTGGAATAATCTGAGACTCTCACCTTGCCATCCGAGGCCGTGTTAATGCGGTAGTGGTAGACGCGTCCCTCGTAGCGCAGTGAGATAGACCTCTGTCCCGGGCTGCTCTCGCTCTCACGGACCAGGAAGCTGCCATTGATGCCGCTGCTCAGCAGGTACTCAGCGGCGTTGCGGGACACAGGCCCATGATACCAGCTGTGCTTCTCCAGGCTGTTGACAGGTGTGATGTAGTTGCTGGGCACCCAGCCCTGGCCGTTCTTCGTCTGAGCCTCGCACCACTCGCCATTGTGATTGTATCCCAGAACCCTTAGCTTCTCTCCTGAACAGAGCAGCATGAAAAACAGGTTGTGTCACAGTCATTTTATGTGAGACCGAAAAAAAAAATTATTTACAGTTGTGCCACTGCAATTGTGGAAAGTGTGAAATAACGCAGATGCACATCTCCTGTTGTGTCAAAGGTTTCTATTTACAAGCTTTCTGCAGCATTGAGTATCATCTAATCACTGTTGGTTGAGCACAAATGCATTGACCAATCAAATTTGAGTCCATAAACCTACTGGAACAGCTAAAGTTTTGTTTTGTCTTAATTTTGCTGCAAATCATTTTGGTCATAATTTTTCGTCAACAACAATTTTTTTTACTGACAAATACGAGATGGTAACAAAGCAAAAACTTGTTTTCAATGACAAAAACTATGACGAAAATCCATTGACATTATCGTCAACGAATAAAAACGAGACAAAAATGTTTGGGGGGAATGATTTGGAAAGAGATTCTTTCAGAACAAAATCTGCTGCATGGTTAGGAGGCTAGATGCGTATATTTAAACTGTAATTGTATTAATCTATCTGGCGGGACAAGCTGGCATTCGTTTACTGCACATCTCAAAATGTTCAAAAATCAGAGTAAGAGAATGGATAAATATATGTATATATATAGATAAATTCAGCCCGGTTTTCTGAGCGGAGACACCAAAGCAGAGCCTCTCTTACTGCGCACAAGTACTTTTTTGCGTCTCATGAACAGAGAAATACAATGTCAAATTCTCAGTTTTGATGAGTGTTCACGCAAACACACTTAGAGCTGGGCTATAAATTGATAACGTTAATTATCATGCGATATGAATTTCTTTGATAAACAATAAGATTTCAATAAATGTTCGATATAATGTTTATGCGCAGGTCAAAGCATACCACTCGGACCGGTTATCCGCTCAGATCAAAGTTCAAATGCCGGCAGAGCGCGAACTTACTAAAGCAGATACTTTCACTTGCTGATGAGTCTTGGTCACTAAACAGCGCCAATGTGAAGCGTTGAATTCAGTGAGGAACACAAATGACTCAGTTTATAGCAAAATGAAACTGCGCTGACAAACAAGAGAAACACTGTACTCAACGATACAGTCAGAAGGCTTTTTAATCTACAAATCGCCATAATTTACCATAGTTTTACTGTAGTAGCAGTCGAATTTTATTATATTATTAATGTAGAGATGTATTAAATGTATTCAAGGAGGAGTAATGGAATATAATTACAGTAATTTTGTGATTTAAGCTATTATATTTGTGTATTTAAGAAATGCATTTATACTAAATGTAGTTGAACTACTTTTTTACAAACACCTAGGAACCATATAACATTTTTACCATGGTACTGAGATGCTATATTTGTGGTTATCTGTTATCATCATGATCTGTGGATGATACTATGGAAGAGCAATGGTTCATTTAAAAAAAGCCTCAAACAGTCAGAATAATTACATTTCACCATATAAAAATTATATGCTACAATTTTTACAGATATTATTGTATATTTTGATAATGAACATAAATCTACATCTGCATTCCAAATCAAGCTACTACCAAATGTGTATTTCGAAGAGACCATTTTATTTTATTTTATTATTTTTATTATTATTAATATTAATATTATCAGGTAACACAAACCTGCTTCTTGATTTGAAGCAATATAACAATAACAACATGCAGAACTAAGAAATCATTTTTTTCTGTTAAGCTACTTATTTTGTTAAGGAAAAAAGTGCGAAGATTTAAAAAACAAAGAATTTGTCATGTTCTGATCGCAAAGAATATTTTAAAGCCACATTTAACTCTGGTTGTTACAACTTTTACATAGTAGCAAAAATCTGCCTTTAAACTTGAAAAAAACAAAAATGTGACATTTATCATGATAACTATCGATATCAACTGATATGAAAAAAAATATTGTGATAATTTTTTGGCCATATCGCCCAGCCCTACACTCGGTTGTGTCTTATGTGAACGTAAACAGTTGGGAGAATATACACTGCATCAGTTTACCCAGTTTTAAAGGCACAGCAGCCTAATTTAGTTGCTACTGTCTGTGGCACTGATGTTAACCAAGCAACAAAAGAAAGACAGGAAATCACTCACTGCTCAACTGAATCACTTCAGTAGCCCTAATAAAGATAAATCTAAATGTATTATTTAAATAAATATGTCTGCTTGAAAGAATGAAGAATGTGGTAAACAAGTTGTTATAAAGAATGCATAATTAATCTATATTATAAGAAGTGGTTTCATTTCATTTTAATATAAAAACATGTTTGTGTCACAGCAGCTGAATCTGTCTATGATGATAAAACCTTAATATGAAAATATTATACTATATAATATATATATATATATATATATATATATATATATATATAATGAGTTTGGTAATTTTAGATAAATGCTTAATAAATGCACTACACTGTAAATAAACCCATTCGATTTTAGCCGACTAAATCTACTGTAGTGTTCCACATAAAGACTCGGGTCAGTTTTTTGTTGTGTACTATGATAACTGGCTCTTCGACAAATTGCTTTTGAGGTTCACATTAGATAGAAGCATCTGCTAAATAACAAAAGTTGTACTAACTAACCTTAAGTTTGTGACTTCTATAGTATATCCTGTGTACTAATAACAGTGAAATTTCTTTATTTCAGGTAGAAATCTACTCTCTCTCATTATCTAATAAAGTGAAAGGGTATCTGGATGGCTGTAGATCTTCCCCTCACTGTTATTCACAAGCCTAGTGGAAAGAACTGACATGTTGAGTAAGATAAAGGAAGAGGAGGAGAGATGAAGTATGTGCAGCAAATATGTGGATTTCCAGTCAGACATGTGACCTAATACTGCTGATAATAAACGGAGGAACAAAGAGCAGCTTCTCTCATGCTGTGACTGCAGGACGAGTCTCAAACAAAAACAATATAACACGCACTAATGCGCAGTCTGTTGATGTGAAAGTTGAACACGAGAACAAAATGCCCATATTAGACTTTATTGTACACAGTTTCTTGGTTAATAAAAACCAGAAGGAAGGAAATCTGATCTGTATATTGTTAGGTTGTGCAATGTCTTGCAGATTTCTGAAGGTACTATTATTTGTCACCTAATCACCTAATTTGGTGTTCCTCGTCAAAAATGTCCAATTTAAAAATTGCTTATAATCTCACTATACTATATTATCATCAAATCTTGGATTCAAACTTCTTGTCAACTTGTTTTAGCGCAGGTTTTGTTTCTTTTGGGAGCTGATTAATCGTATCTCATTAGCCAGGTTTCCATCCAATGATTTTTTCTGAAAAAAGTTTTTGGTGCTTCAAAATTTTTACCAATGTAGCTGATGGAAATGCCATTTATTGATAACATTTTTCATGTGTTAACACAATCTATTTCCGCTTAAATTTTGCGCATAAATTCTATATTGATACATCAAATGTTGCAAAAATTTGTTTTGAAACACTTTGTCGAGAAATGGGGCTTTAACACAAATAAATGTGGTGTCACATGACAGAATTAGCCTATAGACAGTGTCCGTGTTTCTGTACATATCTTAATTAGATGTTTCTTTAGTATGCTGCAAGTTAAACTTTATTCGTTCTGAAGATAGAAGGGTCAAATTGCATTCTGCACACTGTAAAAAAAAAAAGAGTGGTTTCAACTTAAAGTGCTCATGCTGCCTTAAAATGTTACATGTAGTCAACTGTGAAGTAGGCTCAATGACAACATCAATAGCATAGGCTAGGCTATTTTAAGTTAAATCTGGGGAAGTTATTCTAACAGGAATATTTTAATTTGTGCTAACTGCAACAATATTTTTTACAGTGCACACAATCTGTGCCGTTCAGCGTGGGCACCATACCCCTGTGATATTTTGCCAAGCACATTTTGTTTTACGTGAATATTGGAACACAATTTATACAATTTGAAATTAATTTGATTTGGCTTGTTAGTAGAGTCTTATATTTATTCCTGCTTTGTTCTAAGTTCTGCCTTTAAATTTAAAGGATTTGTTGTAGGGTGAGGGGAACTAAAATAGCGTGGTGTTTTAATAATGTTTGGCTGACTATATTTTCATTATGACAATGAACAGTCTGCGTTGTTAAGTTAGGTGCAGAGGTTTAACTAGTAAAAGTGGTAGCAACTTACAATATATCCTTCATTTTGGTCATATATGAGTAAGGCATTATTTGAAACTATTCTAAATATTTATTTTATTTGTGTACCATTCAAAATAAAAACAAAATGTGTTTTTGCAAAATAAAGGAAACAAACAGGATGCTACTTTCTCAAGAGCACATCACAAAAATAAACTGAAATTCTGCATATAGGCCGCACTTTTTTCATTTTGTTAATTTATTAATTATTTAGAAAAATATAGGCCTATTTATTAATTTTATATATAGCTTTATGATGTTTTTCTCCATTCACAAAAACAATGCAGGTACGTGATGTGGCCATGTGAATTCTCACATTCTGTTGTTTATGCTGCTTTTTGCGTGTAAACATCTCTGGAAAACAATTTCAAGTATTTTTACTGGGTCACAGCCACAATTTATTTCTAATTTAACGCAATCTTGTCGGTTAATGGGTAATAATGGCTTAACAACCGTTGGTTGTTGGTTAGGAGAAATAAAATTAAATAAAACCAAAATTAACATTCCTCCCAAGTGAAAAAAAAAAAAAAACTCATGACACTTATATAGATATATATATAGGATTATACCAGGGGTTCTCAACTCTGGCCCACGAGATCCATTTTCCTGCAGAGATCAGCTCCAACCCTAATCAAACACACCTGAACAAGTTAATCAAGGTCTTTAAGATCACTAGAAAGGTACAGACAGGTAAGTTTGGTCAAGGTTGAAGCTAAACTCTGCAGGAAAATAGCCTATGTAATTTGCACAGACATTTTTTTTTTTTTTTTTTGCGATACAACAACACCTATGCAACAATTTGTTTTTTTAGGAATGACGTCATCACACACTAAATTTTATCAGTAAAAAGCCAGTTGGATGGAAACAGGCTGGAGACGCCAAATTTTGGAAAAGTTTTTACACATATTCTTTTTGTCAATAACAAAACCTCACAAAAACTTAATGGAAATTTGCCTATTGATATGAGTTTATGCTCCTCAGATCAGAAGTGAAAAAAAGCCTTATTTATTGATAATTTAGGCAATATTTACTAATAATTGTGGCCTATGATCAATCAGCTCTAAAAGCAAATACAAAACCTGTGATAACAAAGAAAACAAGTTGAAAAACAGATTGAACCCAAGATTTGGATTCAATGCAGTTAGCATAATTATAGATTTATATGCAATTTTATAGGCTAGGGATTAATGTGTAAGTGCATCAATGTGGGGAAAAACTAAAAAAGAAAAACAAATATGAAACCTGTGTGTGTTTTATTCCAATGCCATTAACTAACATGAGGGTTCATTTAATAATAACTTTAAACTTTTATAATTAAAAGGAGTATATTCAATAGGACATTATTTACAGTCAAATATTTCTGTGGTATTGAAACTATCAGTGATTACAATGGTTTTGGTGACAACTACTGAAATTTTTCAGTGTTAAATGTGTTCAGATAATAGAGTGTAGATGTGTTTCTCACCTTTGGTGATGCTGAGAGTGTTGTCGCCGCTCGCGACAAAGTCATACAGCGCTACGAACAGATTGGGGTCATTTTCACTGGGTCCCGCCAGCAGATTCTCTTTGGAGTTCCAGCGAGCCGCTTCAGACAGACCCGGGGCCTCGAAATCTGGCCGCTGAAGAGCTTCTGCAAATCAAGGAGGGAAAATTCAAAGGTCAATAAATGACAATGAATAGGAGAAACATATGTTAACATCTGGCCAATTTGAAAGAAATATTTACAAAAAAGATAGAGCACAATTTGCAAGTATTTGCTTTAACATGTTTAATAATAAAAATGCAGTAATGCGTTTAATCATCATGAGAATAATGACAATGTACAAATTCTTCAAATGGTCCAAAGGCTTCAGTTTCTTAAACGAATATTCTTCTAAAGATTCAGAGGTGATATCTGAACCAATGATAGTAACACGCCAGATGTTTCCAGATGTGATCATCAAAATGGTAGGCTTAAAGTAAAGGTATGTCACCACAACCATGCGTGCCACTAAACTTCACGGACATAAACGACAATCTGAACATTATCTGCATCCTTTAATGAGTCACATTCCACAACCCCACAAGTTTTCACAATCATTACTCTGTACCATGAGGAAACGCATGAGGTGAAAGATCACATCTGATGACCTCAGACCAAATAAACATGACAAATAAGATACGACAGAAGATCTGTTTTTGATATATAAACTGACTGAGACATGAATCAGCTTGGAGGGAAAAAAAAAAAAGGGTTTTAATCACCCAAAAATGTGAATTCAGTCATCATTTACTCACCCTTATGTTGACTTTGTGAAAAGCAAAAGGAAAACATTTAAACAATCTTCAATGGCACCAATGACCTCAAGCCTGGCATGTGGACAACTGCTGCTTTTATGGTCATTTTTGGAGCCTGACAGCTATGATAAAGACTATCCTTGCGTTCCACTGGACAACATGAGAGTGAGTAAACAATGAGAGAATGGTAAACTAACCCTTTTATGGCCCAGACAACGCCACTGCAATTGGGTAGTTGACAAATTATATGGACTTTTTTTAAATCCACAACACACAACTTAATGTTTAAAGCATGTTCAAGAGAATGTTTTAGATCATGTACATTTTTTTTTAACCAACTTTGAGATCTTTTGTAATTGCCTATTAAAATTATTTCCATGAATTGCTCATTCTTTGTGCAAACTCAGATATGAGAAAGTCAAGAGGAGCTCTAATATAAAACATCAGGCTACAATAAATTCACTTTCACATTTCAGCTTTATACATTCATGCCATAACAGCAACATTTCAGACTTTTAATAAAGACACTGTCTTTTGTTACAGTTACTGGCATTCAATAATCACTGTGCTTGTTAAATCTGCCTGAGAGCTAAAGTCAAACACAGATTCACTAAGATTACTGAGTAAACAGAGTCTTTTAAGCTCACAGAAGCACTGATGCGTCCGAACTCTCCACACACACAAACTACACGGATCTATCCAGACAGGAATCAGATTTCCCAGTTTTCTCTCCTCCCTCGTTTTTTCCTCTCTTTCTTTTACGGCGAGCCAGTATGTCTGGCTTTCCTCTCACTCGTTCCCCCTCCTCCACTTTCCAAACAGACAGAAGGAGCTCCGAGGCCTGTGATTTTCACGAGACCATCAACCCCAGATCCGTTCGTCTGTTCATCTGAAGGTTGTGCTCAGACTTTGCCGCTCTGTAATTGAGATTCTTACACACACACACACACACACACACACGTACGTTCGCCATCACAGGCACTTACCTTCCAAGTAACAGCTGGAGGACGAAGAAAGACCCTTTTTGGATTTACAGCCCACTAATTTTAGACAAATCTCCAACATTTTCATTTGCTTCCCAACACAACCAATTAAAACAAAATGATCCAGTTTCCGAACTATATTGAGTTTTCTCTTTTATCCAAATCACGGTGGTTCAAAAAGTAACCGAAAACACAAAAAAATCCGTCCACAAAGTTTGTTTTAGTAGCTTATGTCATGTATACTGTGAAGATGAAGTCAAAGGCGGCTTTTCCTAGCAAAAACACTGACATCCTGACTTCGCACAGTTCTTCTAGCGAGTTTCCAGAGTAAGAGGCTCCATTTTTTTCCCGCTCCAGTTCTTCTCGTTTTCTCAGTCCAGTGAGGAACTAGCCATCCGTACAGATAATTATCACGGAAAAAACGTCGACAGGAGTTAAACGAAGCACTTTGACGACAGTGTTGTCTTTTTCATGGTGTTGTCGTCTGAGACACGATCCACAGGAAAAGCAGGACGCTCGTGCTGATCCCTGCCAACAAAGAGGCCCTTTCAGGATGGAGCGCCGGAGCCAATGACATCATAGCACTGGCTCCGCCCCCTCCCTGAAACCTGCAGCTGAGTAGCATTATCTGCAGTGAGAGAGTGTAACTGGAATCTGCCTTTGTCTTTCAGTCCCACACAGCTCTGGCTGTCTGCTTTGCTCTCGTCCCAAATGTTTTCACTTTGAAACAAAGGCACAAGTGCACTCCATAGGGTCAGGATTATTCCTCCTGCATGAATTAATCACAAATATCTTGACATGCACTTTAAAGGCTGCTTTTAAGAACGCTGACTTATTTCAGTAATGCTTAACAATATCAAGCTAAATCTTAAGACACTATTATGGACACTGGGTCTCATTCACTAATACTTCTGTAGACAATTCATCTACAGAAAAACTGTTCACAAAAAATTTCCACCAGATTCACAACAGGTAAACACACATAATTTGATCCAGAGCTGCAACTACATATTATTTTAATAACTGATTAATCTGTTGATTGTTTTTTCCAAGTAATTGCTGAAAAAAATACAGAAAATAAAATTTGGCTTTAAAAAAAAAAAAACTTTTATTCCACATCTGGCAGTGCTGTCCTCCAAACAATGTCTAAATTGCGGACTATGAACCCAAATATAAAGAAAGTACCATTGTTGTCTATACTACACATTAGAGCTGAAACAATTCATTGGCATTAATCTATTTTTAAATCTATTGTCAAATAGTCTTTGCTCTTATGGTCTAATGTAAGGCCTTGCAATAACATGGTTTGACCAATGTGGCGCTGCAGCACAATACTGTAATTCAGCCTTCCCAACTGCAATCCAATAGAAGAAGACACGCTTATGTTTCCCGCAATTAGTAGAGTGCGGGAAAGTTTTACAAAACCACAAACAAATAAAAAATGCTGTCAAGTGTGCAGGCTCTTCAGTTAAGAGTAAAAAGCAGTTCTACAACACAGTTCACTACAGGTTGTCACAGTTCAGTACAACAGGAAGTGTACATTTTCATTTATTTTGAACAGACAATAGTGCTACATACATATAGCATGAGCAGTTATTTTTTATTTGAATTAGATTTCTTTAAGATCTAAAGCAAAAACAGAACAGTCTAACTATAGATTTGTGAAATGATGCTACAAAATACACCTGCACAAAACAAAAACAGCAGACGGACTGAATGAAAATGTAAATGTATTCTCCAACAGCAGGTGGCGCTTGTTGAACAGCAGCAATCGAGCCTTGGTTATGGCCGTAAAAAGCAGCTGAGCTTATAAACACTAATATTTAATAATTTCGTTACGACAGAAATGCTACAGCCACTGTAATTTTTTGAATATGTGGACATCAAAACATGCAAACTCAGAGTGTGGGTTTGAGCTATTATTTTGAAATTGCAATGAACAGTTAAGCATATTAAGAAAGATTTTGATGTATTCTTCTGCAAGTTGCGGTTCCAGATGAACGTTATAAACCCTCCCATAGGCTTCCATAGGAACTGAGGAATGCAGAAGTAAAGCGTGTCATGGAGTGGCCAATAGTTCCAAACAATCAACTTTCTAGCATTGAAGCCCATTCATTTCAGCGCTTTTCAAGCACAGTCGCTGGTAAATTTAAGAAATGACTGCATTTTTTGACATTTTAATGCATCGGTTGACCTCTCGGAAATCTGGCCAGTAGTGGTATTTTACGAAGCGTGTTATAGTTAATGTTTATCTTTAGATAATAAACGGTTATACTATAATTGCAGCTAGATAACGTGAGAAACTTTAGTAGCCTACAAAAAACTCCTTAAAATATTAACTAAATAGAACTGAACTAGGCTATATATTACAGTTATTTAATTGAATAAAGTTTGGTCACATTTGACTGTCAAAGAGTATGAGAACATATTAATGCTGTCTCTTTATCACTCCCCAGAATAAAATGTGATTGTAAAACGTATTCAGAGAAGCTATCAACACGCAATCAATGCACATTATGTGTTAATAATTACTCAAAATTGCTGCAAATATATTGAAACTGCTGTCTATACTACTAAACCTATTCAAACACATTGACAGCGCAGAGGTGTTTGGAACTATTGACCGTGACCGTGCGGCGGTGAGATCAAAGTGTGTCGCAACTCTGATTCTCAACGGCTCTGCATTTACTCTAAATGGAGTTGCTCTGACGTATATATTTGTTATTAATTGAATCGTAGTGTTTGTGAATTCACTATATCATTATGGTTTGTTATGATTTTTAAATGTTTAATATATCATGTAGCCTAATAAGTTTTATAGTCTTCAATCGTGTCAGATCGTGCAGCTCAAGTCCAGTGTAGACGAGGAGTATGTGAAAATTCACCTTAGAATAAAAAGTAAAATGCTTCTGGTGTATCAAGTGGATTCTGATATAAACGCCTCTGATTGGCCACTGCATTCATATGCTCATCAAATCACAATAAAATAAACCTGTAAAATTAGAGCATGAGATGGTGAGGATTTGGGAAAAGAAACAATAAAAAATTATTACGTTTGTGACCAACCGGCAAAACAGAACACAAAGCCACTTATGGCTTTAAAAGAATGGGTTCGAATGGCATGAATCCGAAAAGCGTGGTTGCAATCTAACAGTTGCCTGCTAACCTATTATTTCTCTTTAAAAAAAATCTTGTACCTCACTTGTGTCATAATACTTACATAAAAGTGTTTTATGTGAGTAACAGTGCGTTTTGCCATAGCACTGCCAGTGCCAGCGGTTCCACAGCTCCATGTGCTTGGGATCATTTTATTTTAAATGCTGACAACGTCTATTGCAAACACTGTGATTGTGTTTTAAAATACAGCAACGAGCACCATCAAACCATTTAAAAAGGCACGCTGAGGCTCTGTGACAGGATATGAAACAGCCAACAAAGTAAATTGATCCCAAAGTAACTACAGTACCCTCTCTTTATTTTATTAACTATTTTATTCAGATAGATGTATATCTGCGAAATATTGTCCTTACAAAGCATACATCAATGGAAAGCTAATTTATTCAGCTTTCTGATGTTGTACAACTCTCATTAATAAAAGTAAAATGTTGATTGCTGTTGGGATCATCATTTTTTCCCTTACACCGGACACTAGCGGTGTGGCGCAATAGAATCCAATACAATACAGGTTCTATTGACTGTTATCAGTCACGCTGTCTAAACTGGATGCGGTGCAATGAGACAACTGTCACATGTAGACACGGTGTTACTTGACTCTCTGTGACTCAAAGTTGGTTGGGGCAGTGTGAACATGACAGTTATTTTTCATAAAATTCAAAATCCAACAGCCAACTTGAGCCAACTTGTGTGTTGGCATTTGTTTTGTGTTTGTCGGTGTGTTGTTAATTGGCCTTAAAGTGTTCCAATGTTTCCTTTTGAAAGAGTACTGGAGCAACATGTGGGAAATGGCTAATGAGAATGAGCTCAGATATGAACCCATCGGCCCGGAGGACACTGAATGTGTGGAAAGGGGCATTAGCATTTCTCTGGGACTGACATCACGAGTCTCTGAGTCTGTCCAATGGCGTCTCCAGACAGACGGGAACCCGGGCCGCTCTGGAGTCCAGAAGCGTGGCAGCCAGCTTGCATATGAAAGAGTCTCTGAACTTTCCAGTCATAAGAATGAGACAACGGCTGATATGATTGTGGTGATGCAGTCCAGCCAGGAAGAAGAAAAACCCAGCGGAGGTCTGAAATTATCCATACCACACAGATGTTAACACGAATCTGATGCTCTGCTTCATCAACATCAATACTTGACTGATTTCAGACACAAAGGAGAAGCTCCTTAGAAGAACTAAACCATTCAATGCCAATGACATCTACAGACATATGGGTCTTCTGATAT